>JAHDVE020011521.1:0-179213 GCA_022606495.2 Halesus radiatus | reverse complement strand
CTCGGAGACAGTCGAGTGAAAGCTTCCACCGAGGAAGCACGAGTCAGGTGCAGTCTTCCACCGAGGAAGCACGAGTCGTTGCAAGAGTCCGCCCAGGACGGAGAGTCGGTTGCAGTAGTCCGCCCAGGACACAGCCAAGTGAAACCTTCCGCCCAGGAAGGTTCCTATTCTCGCTCCTTGGAGAGGCCGCCCAGGTCCTCTGACGACGAGGGAATTCTACGCTTCCATCCCAGAAGGAAGTAACCGATCTTCACCCTTCGGAGATCAACATCGGAGACCGCCCATGCTTCTGATTATCGCCGCGTTGCACCTACTCCCGATCCGGAGGTACACGAATACGTAGTGCGAACGCGAGGACTCTACATACAACGCAGCCACTGGACCCTGGACAGCCATCACCAAAAAGGAAAGTGCCTCTGACTCTAATGATAATTCCTCCCACAACATAAGCCAGTGAACCTCTAGTCTTTAAGTACAAAGACTTTAACAGTAGAACTAAGTAATTGCCTAAGCCAGTGAAACTCTAATTTTAAGTACAAAGACTTTAACAGTAGAATTAAGTAATTGCGTATCTAGTTTTATTAAATTTATTATGTCTAATTAAGTTTTACTCTAGTTTTAAGACTAACCCCACGACTATCAAAATAAATTACTTGTAACTACCTAAGATCGCATTTCTATTCCTCCCTTTTTGCGTTATTCCTAGAATAATACCAACTGCCCGACGCACCGTCATATCAAGCTTAGCAAAAATCTGTATATAGGTCGTAAGCATAGACAATATAGAAATTACAAATTTTACGCATTTTGTCTACGATTTTAATATAGGAACGTGTTTCTCTTTTTAAAATCAAACATTTCATCGCGATGTATGAAACGTCTACTGCCGCCGTTTATTTTTACGGGGATTATATTTAAGCGTTGATTTTTGATAGTCTTCCACACAAACCCGCATGGTTCCATATGCGAGGAACCTAACTGTAAATAGTATTTGTTCTGCTGAAATCTGTGCATTATTCATCAAATTACGACTAACTAACCGTTGAGAACAAAGTATGTTCTCACATTGGATCTTCAAATCCCCGTTTGAACTGCTGGAGATCAACCTTTATCAATTAATCCAAAATGTAAGTCCGCACTCATAAAAGTAAGCAATTTACGTAAATGTTAGCGAGAATAACGTATGCAATTATTTACGTCAATGTCAAGTTTGACATGAGGTTCGTCACTAGGTAGTAGGTACTAGTGCCGGAACTGGTTACAATCACTGTTTGCCGGTTTCTGCGCGCAACCATGCTGTCGTGTCAACGCGGCTTTTATTTAAGGGTTGATTTTTCATAAAATCCCACACACCAAGCAGCACGGTTCCATATGCGAAGAATATAATTGTGAATAGTATTTGTTTTGCTTGAATGAGTGCATTTTGACGAACTAACCGTTGAAAACAAACCATGTTTTCACATTGAAACTTCCTCTTCAGACTGGGGTAGATTGAATATCATCCTTTATCAATTAATATCATCGAATTTCCTCATTCCTCGGTGAATCATCGATGTCCGTTCTGGTAAACGTAGGTAATTTACGAATATACGTAATTTTTAGATGCAATTATTTATGTTAATGTCAAATTTGAGAGATGGATTTGTCACAAGTAGCTGGTAGTGGTCACAGCGCCGGAACTAGTTCCAATTTAGCAATCATGTACGTATTTACCCACCAGTGATAAACCGGTTCATACATATTCCAAAAGGAACCGGTTCCTCAGAGAAATATTACCTACCGGTTTCAGTGACAGCAAAGGAACTGATTCCAAGTAACCGGCACAGGAATACAACATATCTAGATATATAACATCGACCATCTCCTGCTATGGCCCGGTATTTCAGTATACTCAAGAATGTCATTATTCGGTTTATCTTATCCGGGGTTCAACTATAGAACTTGGCGAATATAAATATCCCCGTATCCCCGATAGCGAGCATAAAAAGCAACTGAAATACCGGGCTTGTATCCAGGGCCGGCACTGAGTCAAACGGTGCCTGGTGCATATAACATTTTGGCGCCCCTTGTCAAAACTAATGTTAACATCAACATTTTTGAAAAACCTTTTTTTACGTAAAAAATCGGCAACGTACCAAAAAGGTAATAAAAGTATTTCTATCCAGTTTTTTTTGATGCCTAAAAATGGCTTATTGTGTAAAATATAATAATAGTTTTAAATATTTTCCAGGTGGACATGAGGGAATAGCTGGATGATAATGCCTTTATTTATGTGCTCTTTATGAGGTATTTCATAAAATATGTACAATACTTTGTGTATCGTAAAATCGTATGTAGGTAATATTATTTAAAAAATGTTATCACTGTTAACCACCCGTTTAATCCAATATCGTAAAGAAGTAAAAAAATAGTGTTGTGTTCCGCCACTAAACCGAATCTCTCTTCAGCTGATATGATTGTTACATGCATTTTGTATTGGCTTATCCTGGCCCTCATAAACGAAATATGTATTTATTTTTCCGCCGCGAGCGTTAGCTGGAAATTTTGCTATTTCTTTTTAATTTAATGTAAATCAAATTTAATAATGTTATTATTAAGTTCTGCAAGTATTTTTAGTTTTTTTTACGCAGGCAGTTCGAAGTTTACAACTTAAACGCAGGCAGTTCGAAAATGGCCTTAAACGCCGAAACAGCTGTCACAATAATAAATAAAAAAACTCAGAATACTCCCAGAACTTATAATAACATTATTAAATTTGATTTACATTAAATTTTAAAAAATAAAAAATAAATGGATTTCTGCGAATTAAACACAAAAACAATTAATATTGCTATTTCTTTTGCGTCTGTCACAGCTGGGGAAAAGCCAACGACTTTCACTAAATCGGCATATTACAAAAAAAAAAGATATTTTATTTAAAAGACTGATTGCACCACTAAAACATAATTTCGGATATTGTAACATTTTATAATTACTCTTATACTAATTTGATGCAAAATTTCGTCCCACGTAATTAAAGAACCGACGAACTTGAAATCTAAAATATTATTACCTAAGGATTGAGCTAAATTCTTCGTTACAGCATCCTTGTGATCACTTAATTCTACCAAGACTTCATAAACATCTGATAAAAAGAGTCATGGAATGATGACATCTATTCGACTTTCCCAGCGAGTGTCACTAAGTGGTTTTAATGTTAAATTTTTAACATTTATTTTTAAAATATCCCACCGTTGCGTAGAACTACTAAAAAAACATTAATTTCGAGTCGTATCAAAAAAGCGACTGCTTCTGAACAACTTTTAGCGGCATCTTTTACAACTAAATTTATTGAACGGGATGTTCAAGGAACAGAGAATGCTCTGGGCTCAATATATATCTAATCCTATTTTGCATACCACAATTGTTACCACGCATATTGGACCCATTATCGTAACCTTATCCACGTAATTTTTCCACCGATAATATCGTTTGTATTGAGTTTTATGTGTATGAAAACAAACACGCAATTGCATATACAAGATGCGATGATTCAAGATTCAAGTAGCTATTAGCTAGACTAGGCGCTTTCTTATGGCATTGTTCTAAAGAGCCCTCTACATGATGGGCCATCAGCTGGCCGATGCGATGGCTTGGCGATGGCAGGCGATATTTACAACGCTACCACACGATGGTGAGGTTCAGTTCTATTTTTAACGTGCTTCCGGATGGACGTTCCGTTATATGGTTGAAAAAACGAGATGATTAATTTTTATTAGTATATTAGGCAATGACATTAAAAACAAATGATATGTAAATGTAATTTTATAATATTATATGCTACCTAATATCATAAAGTTAATTTCGGATATTCGGAATATGGAATGTTTTTTTTTTAATTTGTTGTTTAGTTTTGTTTTCCATCTCTTCCAATAACTCTAGCCCAATAAAAATAGGAAATAAATTCAGAGGTATTTATTCAAATGTTTTTATTTATTTAATTTATATACAATATTTGTGATTTATAAAAATACATATTTAACGTTTATTTTTATATTTGGGATTTCATATACATTCATCAAAGGAATAATTCGACGAATTTTACAGTTTCATCACATGTCTAAACTACCGCCATTACGTTTAAAAATGTTTCGAAGCTACGTAAATATTACTAACTAGAACATCAGCTCCAGAGCACGTTCAAGCGGACACTGAGCAGTTCGCCATCTGTAGGGGGCGCCACCATCGCCGGCCCACCATCCTTTGATGTGTGGACGAAAATCCGTCCGTGGACCCTCTATATGATGGGCCATCAGCTGGCCTACTACGGATGGCCCATCGTGTAGTGGGCGTAGTGGCGTCGGATGGCATATAGCCTAGAGCGATGGCATGCGATGGCGCATGATGGCCTTGTGTCGGCGTAATGGCGGTATTTTGGACATGTGATGAAACTATAAAATTCATCGAATTATTCCTTTTATGTATGTATATTAAATCCCAAATATAAAAATTAACGTTAACTACGTATTTTTGTAAATTATGGCTCTCCAAATATTGCATTTAAATTAAGTAAATAAAAACATTAAATAAAGGTCTCTGAATTTATTTTCTATTTTTATTGGGCTAGATTTATTGAAAGAGAGGAAAAACAAAACTAAATAACAAATTATAAAAAAAAAAAACATTCCGTATTCTGAATATCCGAAATTAATTTTATTATAATAGGTAGCATATAATATCATAGAATTACGTTTACATGTCATTTGTTTGTAATTTCTTCGCCTAATATAGTAATAAAAACTAATCATCTCATTTTTTAATCATATATATTGCCGCAGCGGCACGTCCATCGGGAAGCACGTTAAAGGTAAAACTGAACCTCGCCGTCGTGTAGTGGCGTTGCAAATGTCACCGGCCATCGCCAAGCCATCGCATCGGCCAGCTGATGGCCCATGATGTAGAGGTTCATTACAACATTCTGTTCTGGCGCCTATAGCCATCTCTTTTTTATACGGTGTTTTCGGCATCTGTCTCGTTTTCTCACACTTGTGAATTTTTCGTTCATACAAAAGATGGGTAGGTACATTCATTCACAAATGTGAACGATTTTAAGTGATTAAAAAGTACACAAAAATAAACAATGATCATCATCAATAATCATTCCAGCATACAAAAAACACACAAGTACCAACTTATTATTTACCTACGCCCAATGGGGCTTTTGGATATAGAAGTACACATATACGAGTATGATTAGATGGGAGACACTGAACGGTAAAAGTGGTTCCACTTAGTTGGATGTTGAACATCCAACTCTGTATTCTACCACTTTAGTCGACCTACGACAATCGACTGCGGTTGACGTATGACATATTGAAATGTCCATGTGCCGTGTCTTGCCTAATTGCAAAAAACGATGCCAAAAAGTTTTCTAAAGCCAGTGTAGTAAGTTTTCAAAGAAAATTTTGCTTTTTTTGTTTTATTATATAATATTAATTATATACAGTCGGAACTTATACCCGCTAAGCCACTGCAAGTAGCTTATCAGCAGGAGTTTATTTCAATAATATAATATAATACAACAATAAATTACAATCATCATACAAATGTAGGGCAAAATTATTATATTTAGGCGCATGCATGTTGTGATCGATGTACATAAGTTGAAAAAAAAAATTCATTTCGTTAATGTTATTGTAGTAATGAACGCGCTTCGAATGGATTTATCTATGACGTGCGCCTCTAACTCTAGTACCTCTGTGCAGTCGGATGACAGTTGTATAATACTTAACCTTTTCACTACCAAATTTAATCTAACGAACCATTATTAATTTGTATAAAACCGCGAAACATCGTTCTCCCAAATTAGTGCAAATTACATCTACGCACATCTTGGTTCTATCTACACACTAAGCGTATAATGTTCGTTGGCTCCGCCGCTTTGATGGTCCGTGCAGTTTGGTCGTAGCTCGGCGACAGTCGACACGCTTCCATACCATAATGCACCATTATGTGTACATGGCTACATTAAAGATACCTAGTTTTCACCGTACATTTTTGACGTTGTTTATGTATGCCGGAATGCATTGAAACTTCATCCGAAGCAGCTGATGGAACATAACAACGGCCAAAGCATTACTTTGTTACAAATGAATATCGAAAAGATACGGTCCAACCACTAACAGCTCCGTTGTAACTTCTCTTTCTGTAACATAGGTCGTTTATGGGAGAGGAGGAGAGGTTACAATTGGCGGTAGGTACGCCAATGCTATCTGTTTATTCAATAATGAGGTCAGGGAGGCATGGGGCTACCTGCTGAGTGCTGAGCCACTGCTCGAATAATCTGATTTCGGAAACTACAATGCCTCTTGTTACTCATTACGATCATTCGGTATATCGATTACGTTTTACAGTATCGATCAACGCGACGGCATTTGAATCGAAGGATGCAGCCCTATAATGTGAATATTTGAGGGCCAAAAATATTGTCCCGAGATGGGTTCGGTGATTATTCCGTACATGAATATTGCGCACACAATATTTCGGACACGATTCCGAACATTGAAAATTCCGGACAGGTATTACTCCGCACTCAGATTATTTTGGAAACGGAAATTATTGCGCTCATTGATACCTCCGGACACCGTTTATCCGCACATTTTTTAAATGTCAATAGTTTAAGAGCAAGTTCTTTTTCCTACCGTTTACATAAATACACGTGAATATTGTGATTTATTATTGGTATCGCGCTGGTAAAAGACTACCATTCAGCATTTGCTACCCAACCAGCATAACTTAATATTTGGTGGCCACTGACTCCGGGCAGTGGAACTCTGCAGCATTCAAGAGTGCACTTATGGGAGATCTCATGTAATTTTTTATGCTCCGAAAGGGAGAACCTCTGTTTATCAAAACGTACCAATCAGCAAAGTGACACAACTGCTTAACGATGCTGCATTGACCGTTGACATTTAAAACGTCACTTACCGACAATTTTGCGACTATATTTTAGTAAAGCTGTCCTCATGATCTTTGTTTACTTTGTTGTGGGTTCCTATCAACCTTTTATAGTTGTAACATCGTAACAAAATAATATCATTTCTTGCATGTTTGATACAGATTATCGTATTCAGCGTTTTTTTAAATCACTACTTTGCACATATTTTTTATTATTTATTTATTTTTAAAAAAGACAGACAAACATTCCCGGGTTACGAATAACATGACACTATTAGAAAATCTCCTACCATCACAGTAAGCGGAAAAAGTTGCTTGTGTCGTGATTGAGGACTTAGCCAGCCAAAAAAATAACTCACGACGCATGGGTGAGACCCAGATTCGATGTCAACTCAGCCACTGACTGGTCGAATGTTATATAAGTACTTACTTGTTTGTGTATATTTTGTATTTAATTTTTCTCATTAATTTACTGTACCTTTATGTATTCTACATCTGTAATCTCCGTAATATATTGGCGTACAACTGTTTTATGGAAACTGTAAAAAAAAGTAAATACTAAAGTTAAAAAAAAGTTAACTTTATTACTAAACGATCCAATTATAATGATACTGAAATACATACTTGACGACAATGTTAATATCGAGATTAATATTATCCATTTTACTTCTATGCTTATTTTGCAACTATGTATATAAATTTCTACAGATATTCTGTTTTTTTACATTTAAAAAAGTATGGTATTCAATAAAAATGCAATAACTTGAACAAATATCAATCAATTTTAATGATTTTTTTTTAAATTATGCAAGTTACGAATGAAATTTTGCAAATATTATAAGGTCTAATTAAAAAAAAATACGCATTCACAACTACAAAAAATATTAAAAAATTCAAAAATATAAGATTATTTCACTTCACAATTGTGTTTTTGAAAGTGAATCCGAAGATTTACTTTCTATTCGCAATATTTTATTGCGATGTATAATAATGTCACTTCCGTCGCCACTGTCTTCATTTATGGAAATAAATATCTCGTCGTCCGTAGTGCCGCTGTCACTTGATACATTAAGATCATCCGCAATAGAACTAACTTCCGACACGGTGAAAAATATTAATTCACTTTAGGGTGCATTTATTTTAACAAGAAAAAACAATAAATACAGTTATCAAGACACGCGCCAACCGCAATATACCACGCTCAATTTTAACGCGTGCTCTTCCTAGGACGACAAAAAGCACACTGAAAAATGCAGCGTTATAGCTGCGTTGCAATGTACGTATCTAAAGCTTACGGCGCGATGGCGCTGGTCCGCCATCTAACGGTTAAAGTAGTAAATGCTGACATTGGTAAGTCCTTTTCTTTTTCGGCATTCATTTTATACTGCAATAGGGTAATCCATAAATACGAAAAAATCATACATACTTTACGCTGCTCTCCATACATTGAGCTCTAGTAGCTCTTGGTTAGGGAGGAGATTATTAGCAACTTAATATACATAATATACAATATTTTAATATACATCGCATTTCTGGGTGATTATTCGTGAAAATATAAGGAAAAATGTTTAATAAAGAATTCATTACATACAATTAGAAAACGTTAAGTAAATTGAGTGTCCGTGTAACCGATCCTTCAGAGATACCAGGTACCGTAAAGCTACGAACACGTACAAGTTTTCGACAACTGCGAATATCGTGAAAAATCACCTAATTAAAAAAAAAAAATAATTACGAATCGAGGTGTTGTGTTTACACTCAATTCGTAAAAAGAAAATAATCATAGGGACATTTTTTTAATCATTGAATATAATATTAACAAATCTAAAACATGAAACAGAAAATAAAAGGGTAATGATCGCATCTAGGACTCGAAGCAAACCCACCTAGATCAACGATCGGGACACTTTTTGACACATTTTTTTGGACACATTTTCGTAACATCGTCCTCTTAACGTATGAAATTTTCCAAAATTTCCGTTTTTTTTTTTTGTTAATTAAAGCATTTTAAAACGTTTTAGTTAAATTTAATTTTTTGGAGGTTCTCATACCATTTAAGAGGCCGATTTGATTCAGTGTCCCGGCCTTGTGGGTTTGCTCGAACCCAGGACCTCTCGGTCCATCCGGGACCAGCGCTCTAAGAAGGTGGCATTAATTAGCCAGATGCCGCCGTTACCTTTTTACTTTGTCTTTTCTGTTTCATATTTCATTTATTCATAATATTATCGTCAATGATTAAAAACAATATTTCAATGAGGTTTATAGGTTTCGATAAGATATTCCAATAAAAATTGAATATTGATACATGTGTATTATGTTACAATGAAGCACTATCCAAATACTGCGAAACTGTGTTTTTTTGGAACTGTTATATTTTATATGCCGAATCAGAAAGTTATTTCTATTTTTGGAAAACAATAAACCTACACTTAATAATAATGATGGACGTTTCACTCTCGACTAGCTAGATTCAGATATTACGAATTCCAAGTTCCCAGATTCTTTTGAACTGACTGTTCAGTTTATCTCGCACCTATTCGTAATTCAAATTAAATTGACACTTCACTCCGATGTGCTGTATCGGCAATCTTTCAAATTTACATACAAAAAGCCTTTGAAATATGAGTTTACTTGGAATGAAAAAAATGTTCAAGAAATTCTGTTTTAAATTGGGATCCTAATAATAATTATTATTATAATTGGATGATTTGTACAGCGCAGTTTTTGTGAAAAATCACCTCAAGGGCGCTTTTTTGCTATAGATCGAAAAAAAACTGAATTGAGCTGGAAATCAGACACGTGGGATTATGTATATTGGTGCCCATGTAGGTATGCACAGGACCGGTCCTGAGCCAAACAGCGCTTGCCGCAAGTAAAATTTTGGCGCCCTTTGTCTTTGTCAAATTTAAAACCAAAGTAACGTCAAAATCGCTTACGACGATCCAGTCAACCTGTGAAGTATGAAGTACTACAGAAATAATCCTATGGAGTACAGTCCCACTCAAATCCGATGAATTCATACTATTTGTCGACATGATGGAGGTATACGTACCTGAGCTGCGAACAGAACGCCTACGTAGTGATTACTGTAATTATGAACATTTTGATGATTTGTATAGTGCCTTTTTAGTGAAAAATAACCTCAAGGGCGCTTTGTCAGCTTGAATTATCAGCGCCTTGGTACCTTGACAAGTCGGCACCCGAAGCGGACTACTTCAATTGCGCCAGCAAATTCGTCACTGAGAAACAGCCCTTTGTCTTGCTTACGCGCTTACCTATTGGTTTTATTCAGAGAACGTCAACAGGTGTATATATTTTTTAAATTCTTTGGAATAACTTATTGAAGCTTATAAAATTGACTGTAATATATTTTTGATCATTGAAGATAATATTAACAACTCTAGCCACTAGGACTCGAACCCAGGACCTCACGGTCTATCCGGGACCTTGTAGAATCATGTAGTCATGATCAAAAAGTAGCAGCCAAAATACATGTCAATTAATTGAAGATGGCATTAACAGTTATTAGAAGTCGAAGTATGATACCATTAAAAATGACAAGACGGATTGGAGTAGCTGTAACTCAGTGGACCACGAGGTCTTGGGTTCGAGTCCCAGTTGCTACCGATATCTTTTCTTTTCGATGTCTTTTCGGTTTCATGTTTCATTTTGAGAGTTGTTAATATTTTCTTCAATGATTAAAAATATACTTATTTGTACAAACTTTTTACCATAACATTGTACTGTAAATCGTAAACTTTTTAAACTGTAAATTGTGAACTGTAAACTTTTCCTGCTCTCTTAACTCTTATCTAACCCTTTTATAACATTGTATGACCGACTGTATGGTGGGCCGTAACTCGAGAGGCCGGCTGATGGGGACCCCGTGACCTTTCCAGCGGGAATATCTCTATCCATCGCCTTGCAGCGCAGAGGGAGAGTTGGATTAATAAGTCCATCACTCCTGGACACACTGTCCCCCAGTTTCCTACCCACCCCTTAAACTATTTCTTTACAGAACTTCCCTTCCTTAAAAAGACACCCTTCACAAAGCATTCACAGAGATGAGATAGGCTTTAAGGGTTGTGTGGAGCGAATGTAAATAAAAAAAAGTTTGTTCGAATTTGAAGTTTTACTTGATGTTCTTTTTACTATTTTTAAAATGAATGCTTTTCTACATTTTCATTGATTTTTATTTTCTTAAGTCGAATAACAAGTTTAAAAAATGCTGTATGCAAGCAATGCATCTCTTTGAGTACTGCATTCGACACACTATCTATATATATCAAATAATGATGTATTACAAAGATGTTTCTTTGAACCGCAATGCACCAGTTTTCATTATTTACATGAAGAAAATATTAAATCGTTTATCACCGAGAAAATATATTAGTTTTCTTTATAAACTTAAATTCCAGTAGACTAGCTTTTGAAGTTTTAAGACCCTCGTAGATTTAAAATAAATCTGAATAAATTTTCAGCAGCTCCCGTTAGAAGTGATAACCTTTTGTGGCTCTAATGAAAATCATAATCAGTGTCCGAAAATTTCGGCCGCGTTAATGCCTTTGCCACTGGAAACTTTGAATAAAACTATTTCACCAACTTGATAATTACACACTCAACGTATCCTCAGTGTTTTATAATAAAAAAGCTGCCATGATTCAACTTCAAAATGCAATATGATTTCTGTTGACACAACTGATAAACTGTTTACTGATTCACTCATCTTGAGAGACGGGACATGCAACGTTGTAACGGTTGGGTGACTTGCTGTTGTAATGGGAAATGACTTATAAAATGTGTCATAAGAAATGATTGGAAATGGAAGTTGTAAATGGAGAAAATTATGATTGTTATGTAAATATGACAGTGGTGACAAACCGAGTAAAAATATTTATCACTTTTGATAAAAATAATTTCGTTGCTCCCCGCATTTTGGATGGTTTAATAATCTATATATATAAACATCAATATTAGTTTGTTTGTTTCTTTGTCCCAGATGTTCTCGAAAATCACTGTACCGGTTTGGCTGAAAATAGCAAAGTTTATTCTTATTAGTGCCGGGAAGGTTTAGAAAGTTGTTTGAATGAAATCCAATTTGTAAAACTTTTGCTATAACGTTTTTAAATTAGTATGAAAAACATTAAACCCGCCATGTTTTATTAAGGTTAGCCAATATGACACTCTTGTTTGAATGAAATCCAATTTGTAAAACTTTTGCTATAACGTTTTTAAATTAGTATGAAAAACATTAAACCCGCCATGTTTTATTAAGGTTAGCCAATATGACACTCTGGTTAGCTACAGATTGCATATTCAAAGGAAGAAGGCTTTTTTGGGTATATTATATTCAAAATGTAAAACACAAATAGGTGCCTCTACTCTATTATTTAGATATGTTTTGATAAAATAAACGTTTGGAATGAAATAAAATTTTCAAATAGTTCATTTGTTTAGGGATAGTTAATTTCGCTGTCAAATCAATTATGACACCCTAATGACAAGCAAGAATTCACAACGTCATAACTTTATATAAACCCGAGCAAGGCCGGGTAAACATCAGCTAGTAATAATTATAAATGAATTATTTCTATTGCGCTGTTTTCGTGGGAAAATCACCTCAGGGGCACTTTACAACATAATTTATCTAACTTATAACTTATCCTTTCCCAACATTCCCCAATTGGGGATGCCATAGTCTCACTGGCTCCCGACGGTTGGGAGCAGTTGGGAGTCTTATGCGGTATTCATATAAAAAACTCAGTATACAGGTAACAAAGAAATCTAGATTGATATTTATATCCCTCTGATCAGTTTGAGGATAATGTATATCATATTCTACATGTTAATGATTATGGTAATATTTAACAGAGACGTTCTTACAATTAAATTTTACGAGCGCCTAAAGAGGGAAAGACGTAACTTTGTGTTTGTTTTATAGTGTATAGAACTTCGAAATGAAAAACGATGATTTTGTGTGTTTTTTGAGCTTACCCAAACTTTACGTGTTTAAATACTTCCTAAAATATTTATATTTCATTATGTAGGGTAAAATCAGCATAAATAAAAGCCAGAAAACATATTCCTAGAATCACCTTAGCTAGAGATCACATCATCAATCACACGTTGCTTGAAATTGTTGAAACTATGTTTGGTGACCAGATCTAAATAGCCAGTCACATCCCAACCTCCCTCATTGCCTTCTAATTCTCATCACCTCATTTTTTTTAAATTCTCGAATCATGTTTTCGGTCGTAATCCTAACTCCTTTAATCATACATATGATAAAACGAACAGGTTTTTACCAAAGAGTGAAAACTTCACCCCCCTTTTCATTGGAAACCTGCTCGGTACAATTAGTAGAATCCTGTTCATTATTTTATGTTGCAAAACAATCAAAAATGTTCTGTGCCTTATTCAATTAAATAATCAGGTCGGGATACGCCATCCTAAATTAATTTTGAAATTTGATAGCAGTTCAGAAATAAGGGAAAATTATCTCGATGTTGACTTGACTGTCTTCCCGGAGCTAAGAATTGTTATGCTTGTAACATTTTAATTGAACCGTTGTTACACAAATTTGAATAACAAAACCGTCAAAATGAGAGTTTTGTAATAATTGACGATTCGAGATATAATTACACAATTAATGGGATATTTTCGAGTTTTAACAATCACATAAGGTTAAACTGGCACGTGGTTTTTAGATAGTCACATTAATAGATTTATTTGTAATGTCACCGAGGTTATTCAATCTATACATGGATAATTGTATGCAAGAATTGAAAGAGGTGGGCTTGGGCACAAAAATGAGTAGTCTGCAAGTATGTTGACTGTTGTATGCTGATGGTGCGGTGCTGATTGCTAACATTATGGAAGATCTACAGTCCCTCGTATCTAGGATGAACGAAATATGTATGAAGAATGAGCTAATGATGAATGTAAGTAAGTCTAAAGTCATGGTGTTTGAAAGAGAATGTACGAAAACAGTGTGCAATATAGTTATGAATGATTAATACTTGGAGCAGGTCGATGAGTTTGTGTATTTGGAAAGTATGTTTACGAGAGATGGAAAGACTGATAGGGATATTGAAAGAAGGGTGAATGCAGGAAACTCCATTAACGGGGGACTGAACGCGGTTGTGCGCAAAAAAAAAGTTGTCCAAAGAAGCGAAGTTAGCAGTCTACAATGGAGTGATGATACCAACACCGATGTATGGCTGTGAGGCATGGAACTGGCAGAGGAAGGATGACAGTAGACTGAATGTTGTAGAAATGAGATCTCCGAGACAAATGTGTGGTAAAACCATGTATGATCGTGTGAAAAATGTTGTGATTCGTAAGGAATGCAAGGCTGATGTAAGCGTAGTGAGCAAGATTAAGTAAAGGACGCTTAGATGGTTTGGGCATGTAGACCGAATGAACGAAGAAAGGAGTGTAAGGAGAATATATGACGCGAATCTGAATGGAAGAAGAAGCCGGGGACAACCGACGAAGACATGGCACGATCAAGTGAATCAAATACTTGAGTCGGGCCATGTCAGAAGTCGGAATAACAGAAGAGAATGTATGAGACGTTGTATGAAGTGAATGAAGCAAGAAGTGTATGCCAAGATCGAGTTGTTTGGCGGTCCGTCCTCTCAGCCTACCCCTGCGGAGAAACGGCGTGGTGGTGAGTTGGTTAGTTAATGTGTGAATATTTTACTTTTAGTTATAATTATGTCTTAGGTCATACGAGTATGTTTAATTCACATTAATTTCTTTGTACGAGTACATAATTCACATTAATTTCTTTGTACGAGTACATAATTCACATTAATTTCTTTGTACGAATACATATTTTTGTTAAAGCGCCTCTTTTTTCGATCACAATTCGATCATAGCATTTTAGCGTAAAATTGTGGCTAATCTAAAGAAAACAATTGTGGAAATATTACGAGAAGCAGAAATTTTAATTGCTTATTCAATGCTTTCCGAAAATGATAATAACTTATTTAGGCTGATGAGATTCAGATGCGTGGGTTTATTTAGGAATTTTCCTAAAAAAGTTCAGTCAAAATGATTTCTGGTTTTAAACTCGGTGTGTTTGTGACCTTTGCGGTTAGTTCGTTGAACTAAATATAAGTTTTATAATTTAATATCACATCTCTAATTTTATAAAAATACTATAGTTTTGCCTTGGAATTAATTATGAGTGATAGCCGTTTCACCCCTCTAATTAAGTTTTAAAAAAATGCACATAAATATTTTTTTTATAAATATTAATAGTGCATCGTTGTCACGTTGATATCCTTGAACGAACCCTAAAATGAAAAAAGGGTACGGGTGACCATGGCATAAAAAGACAATGGCAACTACCAACCCGGATGATTACGAATACTATTTAGCAATCATATTATTATTGTGATTTTGAATAGGAGCTGATTGATGGCGATGTATCACGAAACGTAAATCGTTCTTCAGTCATTGAATCAGTAGGTATGATAGGAATGACAAATCAGTATATTATGTGAAAGCTATAATATCGTTTATATAAATATGGTTACATATTAATTGTTTTTATGTTTAATTCGTAGAACTCTATTTTTTTTAAAAATTTAAAGTAAATCAAGTTTAATAATGTTATTATTAAATTTGATTAACATTAAATTTAAAAATAAATAAATAAATATGATTACTCAATGGTTTATGATTTTGGATACGCAAAAATGGCATATGCTTTTAACATAATCTGATATATAAATTTAGAGTTTGTATGTATGTTTCATTATTACGCATTACCCACTGGAATGGGTTACGGGGTCGAATTAAAAACAATGTAATGTATACATTCTCAACGGTAGAGCATCTGACCGGACATCAAAAGGGTGCAGGTTCGAGTCCTGTCGGCGACATTTATCTTTGCTCGGAAAGGTTTTTTTCAATTTGGATGAGTGTTTCAGGCTAATAATTATTGTTTATGAAAAATAAATAAATAATGTAATGTAGTTTTTAACAGTAACAATGTGATATATACTTCAACTTAACCTCCGAAGTCACCGGAGGCCGCAAAAGGTATGTTGAAAAAACGAAACGTACTGGGAAAAATTAAAAACTATTTTGTTCGGCTAAGTTGTTGTCGTTCAGGTTTCGAATCCACAGTCTTCTACAGTAGCGATAAGTTCGAACATTGGACTTGATTTTAAAATATTATAAATACGACGTTACAAAAAGTTTATTCATAGTTTAACAGTCCTTAAAAATAAAATTGTGCACATCTTATGAATACTTGGAGCAAGCGGATGAGTTTGTGTATTTGGAAAATATGTTTACGAAAAATGTAAATGCTAATAAAGATATTGAATGAATGGGGTGAAAGGGCAAGTGGTAGGGTATGGTTATGGTAGGGGTGGGGGTTGGTAATACAAAATTGTTATAAACCTTTTTTTATGTATTTATTTTTTATTATTATATCTATATGTAATAAGTTTTTATGGTGAAAAATAAATTTATTTTTATTCTAAACAATAATATTATTATTTTCACCTTAAAATTACACTTCGTTTACTAGATTCCACAACCTCAAAACTTTACTCCAAACGATTCATAACGCCGAGCAAGGCTGGGTATACGTCAGCTAGTTTTTGTTAAAGTTCCAGGGTTGACCAGTAAGCTGTATTTGTCATGATACTATGCTCAGATTGAAATTAAAAAAAAAATTGTCTTTAATTTTCAGTGGCGACGATATGCTTGAAATCTGGTGTTGTGTTGCAAGTACCTAACATATTTACATCTTTGAAAACTATTTCTAATTTTGAAACTGTAAATTCATGGTGGAATTCCTATTCAATTTGATTTTTTTATTTAAAAAAATTGCAACTTTTTTCCACTTGTTTTATTTTCGACCGGACCGGTTTCACCCAATCACGGGCATCTTCAGATTGACACAATTATAACTAAATTTATTGTTTATATAGCATCTATGTCAGAAGTGAGTCCCATTGCTTTCTCATATTTCTCATATTCCTTCAATTAAAAGCAGTTAAATTTGAGTATAAAAGGTCTTAAAAGTTTTGTATGGAATCCATACAATTTCGATTACCGCCCATTGAACCGCCAATCTGACTACTCGTATGACGTCACACCCAACGAGCCATAAATTTCGTGCGTTTTGGTGGGTTTTAAAAAATTGAAACTTTAACAATTATTTTAACTATGAAAACGAACATAAAAAAAAATAAATAAAGAAAACGAAGATTAAGTTAGAACGTCAACATTAATAAGTTTTTTTTTAAAATTGACTGGAGTCCCTTATTGTGCTAGTTTGAAGACGCCCCTGATAGGGTGAAATCGGTCCGGTCGAAAATAAAACAGTGAAAAAGGTTTTTTTAATAAAAAAGTTCATATCTTTGAAAACGGTTTTCCTATAAGTATATTGGCCCTCTTTAAAATGTGGTTTCTAGCACAAAAAGTGTCTGAGCGATAACTTGCGGTTAATTTAAGTAAATGCCCATCCTGATGCATTTTACAGTAATAAAAGAAAGTCAAAACTCACGTTTCTCTGAATAAACTTGAATCTGCACGTACAGAGATATAAGTATTTCATACACTTAAAGTTCAAACAATCTCATCTTAGTCTTGAAATTGTTCCTGGTTGCACATAAACTTTCAACCCGGAGCTGAATTCTAAACTCCTAATGGATTCGGAACCCTGGAGATTTTCAAAATACGGCATTCGCGGTGGAAATCCGCAACATGAACCCTTTTGCAGAGATTATGTTTTTGAACTTTTCAAAATGGAGATGTGGAAGAACGTGAATCGGAATATTTATAAAGAGTAAAAAAATAATGTATTTGAATACTCCACTGCCGATCATAAATACTCAACAGGGCAAATAAGTCAAAATATACTGGTCAATACCAAATTTAATACATCTTGTTGACAAAGGAATACCAAATTTCATGCTGCGAAACTACATAATGCCGTACCAAATCGATCAAGAAAAAATAGTAACAGAAATGATTTTTTTAAAAGGAAAGTCAAAAGATGGCTGAGAGAAATGATAATTAACTTGCAAACATCATAGAGACAATTGAAGACAAGTGTATATTTATTTTTTTAAAAAAGTAAGCCACCTCAGAAGAGGAAATCCAAGTAAGGAGGACTGTTAACAGTGTGTCTTTACACTTGTGTTATAATAATATGCATTATACTTACATACTTCCATTATGCTCTATACTTATATTTTTTTACTTAAGTCACATACATGTACAATATTTACATAGAAACTAATAAATAAAAAATAAGAAAAAGAGTTTTAATTGTTCTGTTTCGACCCCTTGGAATAACAAGGTTCCATCTGACACGGTAATGTTATGCGATAATGAGTCTTAAAGTTACCTTCCATAGAGCACATTATCGCATGACATTGCTGTGACAGATGGAACCTTGTTATTCCAAGGGTCGACTTGTAATCCCAGAATCATAAGTAATTCGTGATATTAGAAATATTAGTTTCTTAAGGTCACGTCACGAACAAAGTCATGAACAGGCTTCAGATTCAAAATAATCCGATAACTCCCTATATTCATAAAAAGGGAGAGTTGGGGGTACAACTTGGATAAAATGAGAAGATGAGCTAAAACCATCAAATCGGAGACTCGAATAGTCAAGCATAGTTTCCGAAGAAAAGGCCAGCAAAAATCTCCGGAGAGGAACGTCTTTGTGTCTAAAAAACTGATGTTGACTTCAGGATTAGTGTGTGAACGATAAACATATTTGCAGCGGCCAGCGATTTTAGCCTTGCTATCACAAACAAAACGTATGTTACATACACCCCCATACGTAAAGTATCGTAACTTAAAAATCGGAACTTTACAGGAATTGGTTTAAAGAGACAGAAGTTTGTTGCAAATCGGGTTTTTGATTGTTTTGCACCAAATTTGGGACCTCCATTGTCAATTACGTCTCAAATTTGGTGCAAAATGATAAGAATCCCAACTTACACCAAGCTTCAGCCTCTCTGAACCACTCTCATGTAAAGTTCTAATTTTCAAGTTACGATATTTTACGTAGGTGTCGATTTAATAATCAAGAAATTAATAATAATCTTAAAACATAGGCATAATGTGTATTTGTTATGCGGTAGTTCAGATAATATATTTGTCTTTTCGGTCTGCTATCTGAAAATTTATTTTTTTTTAAATTTCTCTTTCAATCGTGATGACATTTTGAATAAAAAATACTACCCCCACATAAACAGGTGTTATACATAATCTCATTCCATTAATTATTTATTCAACATAATGCTACAATGGCTTCCACTAACAACCACGGATGCTGTATTATCATTGTACAGCGATGGAAATATTGTATACCTATAATTGTAAATAAAACAATATTGTTTGATTATGCATGTGCAGATTACGGACAAACTAGTTAAAACCATCATTTTATAATGTTCACCTTAGCCACTGATAAAAGGTAGATACTTGATAAAATTTTAAGTTTATTTCAAGTGTTTTTATTTATTTTTTTAATAAATTATTTCAAACGATTTGGGTATATGAACGAAAAAAGGAGTGTGCGAAGAATATATGGTAGAAAAAGTCGGGGACGGCAAAGAAAGACATGGTACGATCAAGCGAATCAAATACTTAAGTCGGGTCATGTCAATAGTTAGAATAATACAAGAGTTTTCAACACAAATTTTTAAAGTTCACCAATTTTTTATACCCATTGAGGAAATAAATTATATTAATTTAATGAAATAACTTGATTTAACCGAATTATCTTGCAAATTGTTACATTTATACTCAATGGGTGCATCTGAATTAACAAAGCGAGTACCAAATCGTAACACGGGATTCCCAGAGATATTTATTCTATGTTAATTAATCTAAATCTAACTACTTTATTCATTCTTCAGTCCAAAGGTTACACAGGGTCAGAAACAAATTCAGTTCTGAATATATTTTTAATTATTTCGCATTTAAATATACACCGATATAAACAATTTGTATCACCGATATAATATGAACAATCATGTGGGTTATATTTCTTTATATATTATAATATCTATCTTCTATATATATAAAAATCAATGTAGGTTTGTTTGTTTGTTTGTTTGTTTGTTTGTTTGTTTGTTTGTTTGTTTGTTTGTTTGTTTGTTTGTTTGTTTGTTTGTTTGTTTGTTTGTTTGTTTGTTTGTTTGTTTGTTTGTTTGTTTGTTTAGGTTAGCCCATAGATGTAACACTCAGATTAGCCACAGATTGGATATTCAAAAGAAGAAGGTTTTTTGGGTAGAATATTTTCAAAATGGAAAACACGAGTAGGTACCTACTTAAGAACTTTATGATCTAGATACATTTTGAAAAAATAAACGTTTGTAATGAAATAAAATATTCAAATAAATGTTTCTTTATTTGGAGATAGTTACTTTCGCTGTCAAATCAATTATGGCACCCTAATGACAATTGAAAAATCCCGAGCAAGGCCGGGTACACATCAGCTATTATATAATACATATTGTACAATGTACATTTAATTTATTTTCATATTCCTTTTACAAACTACTTACATAATGACAATACTCTGTAATTCTCTTTTGATGTTGATTTTTTTCACATTATTTTTCTTTGGCTATTTTTGCTTTTCACTGAATCCGTGCTTTTTAAACATCTTTTATTCTCTTTTCTTTTTTTTTAAATAATTTAAATATACAATTATCTTTGTGAATAACCACCTTGGGCATAAATAAATAAATTTATGAGGCGACGTATTAATATGATGGAGGTAAGGAGAGTGTGCCAAGACATAAGTGTGTGGTTGTCCTTCCTCTCTTCCTACCCAACGTCGTGATAGTTAGTTAGTTACATTTTAAAAGGCGCCGGACTTTAGCCGTGCTTCAGCCGCTATTTGACTCGGGTCTCGGTTACATATTATATGTGTACCTATTTTTTTATTGAAAATCAGTCCTTCCATGGCATTAAATAATGCGTGAATAAGTAATGGTGATGCCATTGATCACACTACCAATGCTATACGTTTTTAATTTTTTTAATTGCACAAACAATCTCTCCGTATTAATCATTCAGTCACCAAATGATTAATATGCAATCTTCAGTCTTGTTATAAATATTCATGAATATGTTTTTCAATCCCTTAGTCACGCCATGAGAGTAACATTACAACACGCAAATTCACAATAATGTTGGTTTATTTATTTGGTAGGTTTTTTTGGTAGAATTTATTTTTTATTTTTATTCATTGTTTTATGCATGTATTAATCGTTTTATGCATTTATAGCTATCCCACGAGTTATAAAACTAATTTTGGGGTAAAATGGAAAAAATACGTTACACAAAAGTTATTAAAAAAAGATACACAACTGAAGTAGAAATAACACAACAACAAAAAGCAACAGACGGGGATATACAGTAATAATACATATACAAAATTATGTAGAAAGTGTAAAAGTTCAACATAAAAGTATAACAAAACCAACGTGGCTATTTACAACAAAAAAATACGAAAGTTTCGTAGAAAAGTATATATTGATATAAATTATAAATAGCAAGCCAGTGGAAGAGAAGTGTTTATTCAGAACCACATAGCTTACAAAAACAGTTTATTAATTACAATTTATGAGAAACGAGAGGAAAAAAACAAACAAACAAAAACCCAAAACGAAAATAGGTCTTGCAGGAAAATCATTGTTAAAATTTGCGGCTTTTGACATCGTCTCTACTCTTAAGAGGTAAACAGACTAGAGTGAATAGAAATATGAAAAAAAAAATACACAAAAAAAAAGATTAGATATTTTCATTTTTTAAATTACGAAATTAAAAATTTTAGATAAAAAGTGCGATGAAATTTTTTGTGTTTAGTTTTTAATTGAAAATAAATGTAATCGGACAACAAAATGACTTCCACATTTTTTACACTAAATGTGCTCAGGAGTTGCTGGTCGTCTGTCGGATACGTGCTGATACACTGTGTACAATACGTGACATTTCTTTTCTTCATGGGTGTCTTCAGGTGTTGTCAGGTTTTATATTGTTTGTTTTATAAGCAAACTGAATAAATAAAAATACAATTTGTAAAAACTTATTTGGTATTTATGTAATTATTAAGTAGACACATAAATGCATTAATTAGCAGATTAGCAGATTATCCAGAATTGTGTGTGAAATCATTCAGTGGTATTCCCGTCCTACATAATACATACCCACCGCATTATTACAAAACACCTTGCGGATGTGATGCTCCAAAGATATTATTTCGATTATATCGTCGAGATGAACAACAACAATTACTCCAGACAATTAATTAGATTACCATTGTACACATCGCACTTGAATACGTATGTAGGTTCACCCGTACATGGCCAGGGCCAGACTGGAATGCAAAATAACATTTTGTGTGTGTTTTTTGTTTGTTTTTGTTTTTATATTTCCATGTGTAATAATTTTAGGAATAATCTTCTGTTATTAATCTTTTTCTCTTTACAGCACAACTTTACAAATGTTTCTTCTTCCATCGTAGGTACAAGGGAGCCAGGAGTTCAAAAATTAAGTGTCACAAAGTTAGCATTTTATTACGAGGGATGTTTTAGTTTTTAACCCCGCATGTGTTAACATTTTTTCACCTTGGAATAATTGAACTGATTGAAACATCAATTAATATACTATAAAAACTTAGTAGAAACATTGTGAACTGCATAAACCCTCTAACGATAACCTATGGCGCTAAAACAATCACTTTTTTTCCTTTTGTAATGTTTTAGGAAGTATTTTCAGCTTCCGGTTCCATCATGACCTATGGATCTTTGAATTTGGGGAAAAAATACCTCGAAGTAACTTTAAGCAGTTAATATAACAATGCTGCATATTCAGTTAACTAATTAGGAATAGCTAACGAGTGGTAACAAAACTATTTACAAATTTTAGGTCACCGATTCAGCTGTCGAAAAGCCTGCACTCTTTACGATATAGCGATAAATTCATTGTGTAAAAGTTTCATGATATTATCCTACATGTAATAGCTTTTTTCCGTGTTTAGTGGCAAGATCAAAACGTTGCGTTACTTAAGTGTGTTCGGCCACCAAATCTGAATTGCCAGGAAGAAGATTTCGGTTCTTCGGATATGGAATTATCTTTATCCGTAAAGTTAAAGACTTTTGGCTTAACTGCGGTTCCGATCCACGTTAACGACAATACATGTTTTAAAAGTGTACGGTTTAATTATCACAGTATTTAAAAAAATGATATATTAATAATTTTATCACGTGAAGTTTATTATTACTTACTTTACATGTTCAGTTAAGTATAATTTTTAAGAATTGAAATTTATCTGACATTTTGGGCTCTGGCATAGGTACTTTACAAACATCGCAATTTCCTTAATTCGGTCCATTTAATACCATTACTATGCGACAAATGACTCAATAATGTTTAAAGCCAAAACGCACGATAATATTGAACTTTTCTCTTGTTAAAACTAAGCAAATATCGTTAATAAAAAAGACTAATTATTGTCGTTCGCTGAACGACAGGTTGGTTGGTCTCTTTCGCGGAATGATTCTAGCTGTCATCCGGGAGAATCGGAACTACAGTTAAACTCCAAGGAAATTTTTTTTTTTACATTAACTCCACATAGGAGGCCCTAAGAAAAATAATGTCCCTCGGGGTTTATATCATCTTTATAGATGCTCTCTGGAGGGTATTTTTAAGGTTAGAAGGAGAGAAAGTTCTGAAAACGAAAAGAGAATGAGGGGATGGGTAGGAATCCGGGGGTCAGTGCGTCCAGGAGTGACGAACGTATGAATCCATTCCTCCCACTGCCGTGCAAAGCAATACTGGGTCGAGAAAGTCCGGTTTTAGAGCTCAAAGAGTCTCCCTCAATGGGCCTTTCCCAATTCGGCCTGCCGTATTCAGCGCCAAAACCCGGATAAACCTCACTTCATAAACTCAGGCACCCTGCTAAGTCACCATAAGTAGCGAACCACTTGAGGTGACCTATGGCAGAGGTGTTGATTATCCAACAAATTGTTTCCGGGGCAGTAGTATTCATATCCGCCTCCCAAAATGGAAATCTTATCCTTAAGAAGAACCGAAATCATCCTCCCGGTACTTCCCCATCTTCCTCTTCCTCATTTCATTCCCCTACACCACTCCCTTCTTCCTCATATTCCCATATTTCAGAGCATCTCAAAAATCTCCACTGGCTCAAATATCCTGAAAGAATCCAGTTCAAGCTCTGCTGGATGGTGTTTAAGTCACTTAACGGAATGGCTCCGGCTTATTTATCAAAACTGTGTATTTCTGAAAATACCAATTCACGGCAGCCCACCCTTAGGTCAGCAGCGTTATCAGCTGTCGGGATGTTGAAGGAACCAAAGCGCACACCTAATACATTAATAAGTTCGATGATCGTGCTTTCGGAGTATCAGGACCTGGAGCCTGGAATGAACTGCCGCGTGACTTAAGAATTATGAAAGACTCAACAGAATTTAGAACTGAACTTAAAACTTATCTTTTCAGATAATCATATCCACCAATTAAAGAAATAGAAACGTAAATTGCTTAGCTAGGCTAGCCGGTTAGTGCTAGAATAAGTTTTTAAAAAATCACCTATCGGTGCGTAAATGCGTCTACAGCCCGCAACACTGTAAATAACTAAATGTGTAAAAAAAGATAAAATCTATCTATTAATAACTTCTTACGTTTTTCTAGTAATTTTATGTATGTTCTCCAGTCCTAAAGATTATTAATTCTAAAAATAAATACCAAGTCTTCTTGTGCCACCAATCTTCTAATAAATGTAACATCAATAGAAAAGGAGGATAAAATAGCAACTGTAAAAATCATATCTCTAACCTTAAATTTTCTAATAAAACTGTGTTCATCTGAAGCGACCTGCCAGGTAAGTATAGTTTTCTGTATCTGTTTTTACATAATTAGATAAATAATTGGAAGTAATATTTGTACAGCGCTCTTGAGGTGATTCACAAAAACGGCGCCATACAAATCATTAAATTATTATTATTATATCATATTCCAACGAGGGATGCCATTGTCTCAATGGCTCCAGATGGTTGGGAACAGTTGTGTTACCCATGCAGTATTCACAAAAAAAAATTAAACTACATTTTTTGAGAATTTTAGTCAGCCCACGTGGAAATCAGTCACCGCTAGCACATCGCACCATTCCGCCTCTGCGCACACTTTGTACAACACACGAACAAGACCGCAGGGCTGCCTCTCGTTCCGGATTCAGGGAACAGACTATTCAATACTATTAATGAACGCCTTGAAATGCTCAAAAGGGAAAATCTACTCATTATAAAATTCAGCATGACCTATTGCTTCCTTTGTAATGTAAGGTATGTAGTCTTATCAACGAGTTAATAATTTTGAAAGGAAATATACGCCTTTGTTCAAAGGTGCTGTGTTTTGATACCTGTTATTAACGAGCACTGTCTCTCTGTCATTTATATTATTTAACTACCTACCTGGTTACCGTGTAAATAATATAATTGCATTATGACTTTACCTTGAAGCTGCGAAATATGTTTTCTCGCTCGAAACGGCCTAATTTAAATCTTTTATTTATTATCGGAGTTACAGCGATTCACACTTTTGTTTTTGAAAATGAATGCTATTGCAAAATATGAAACGATGATATCTTGACTTAAGAAACTTGATTGAAAAATATTATGAAATATGACACGGAAAAAAAACAGAACAAAAATATATCAGTCGCATCTAGGACTCGAACCCAGGACCTCTGTCTTTCCGGGACAACCGCTTTACCAACTTAGCTAATGAGACTAGTTCAATTTATGTCATCTTCATCGATATCATATTTCAAATTCAAGATTTTGACAATATCATCCTCTATTTTTTATTACTCGTATATATCATTACACGAAGAGGTAATAAACGATTATTTAAAAACAATCAACACCATAGAGTCATAAAACTCCTATGATTGGTCGTCGGGTTCTGACAGGATTAGATCGCCCCCTCACGGGTCGGTCGACCGCGTATATTATGAATTTTGTGCGATGTCGTGCTACGTGGAAGCGCACAAGGGTAATCACTGCATTGTGAAAATTATTTTAAAAGTGTTCGTGCATTTTGGAATTCTTGTTATTTATTCATTGTGGGATTTCTTGATTTCTTACCGACCCTTGTAGAATGGCTTTATTGTTAACCGATAAAACTACATACAAATGACGTCACACGTACCTTGCCAGATTTCGAGCGTTTGCGACTGGTTTTGAAAAATTTTAGCTTTGAAAATTATTTTAATCGTCAAAATAACATTTATAAAAAGATTTTATAAAACTGGAAGTTAGAAGGTTCATTATTTAAAAAAAAAAGTTGATGAATGACTTTTTTTTTTTCTAGTACATAGATGTTATATTAAAAATTATCTAGTAAGTTTATTTTTCTCATAGTAGCTTGGAATATATAACTAAGTATGGTTATGATGTATTTATATTCTATGATTTATACGGTTTTAATTTATTGATTTTAATGATTTAATAACATATGTGCGTTGTTTGTTATTGGTAAATATAGCCTCATATTATCGGCCATGAATCATTGCGCTAGGCAAGTTTAGTTTTGATTTATCTATTGGAGAGCATTTTTATACCAACGAGAAGATCATAGCCTCATCTTTTCGCTCGTGCGTCGTCAAGTACCCACCTACCCGTGTGAAAATACTTCCAAGTAGTTATGACACGTCACGCCATTGTTGCAGTTGACATCGGCTTAGTTATCAAAGCAACTCCGATGCATCGGCAGTACCATCACCTGCGAACCTTGCTCAAAGCAGTAGCGACTCCGGGTGCTAGTTGACGTTGCGCCTGGCGACACGGTCGCTCATACGCATCTCGCGCGGAAAACTGACCTTCCGAATTTTCAGTGAAACTGTTCGCCGGTAACTTTACACGTTAATTAGCATTACTAATGTGTTTTACGCGGGTATTTTGAATTTTATAATGTTTAAAAAAAATTTCCTCGGGGAAACTTACATATTTAACGATATTTTAGCGTATTATCAGACGTATTTAATGTATTTGGTGAAACCAATGATATTTAAGCATTATTATGGTGTAATCAACAATATTTAGGTAAGCGTTTAACGTGGTGTAACAAGCATTTATATCGATTTGCGATTATGTCGATATTTGAGCGTGCAATCGGATGTTGATTCAATGATGATAATAATTCGTGCATTTATTATAGTGTAAATAACAATTTATGTAAACATTATACGATTTTCAGCGGTTAATCTGATTCGTTTAATGATGTTTTAGCAATTTCATAACCAACACTTTTCAAACTTACGTATCAAACGGCAGGAAATCGAATGCATCTAACGATATTGTGGCAATAATAGTGTTGTAACCGCATATTTAGGCAAGCCATTTGGTGTAACAAATGATATTAAAGCGTTAATAGTGTTTTAACTTACGATGTTTAGGCAAGTCATTTGATGTATCAAACGATATTGAAGCATTAGTAGTGTTGTAACTGGCTATATTTAGGCAAGCAATTTGAAGCTGCCAATGTTATTGAAGAATTAATAGTGTTGTAACCGATGATATTTAGGCAAGCCATCTGATGTATCCAACGATACAAAAACATTAATAGTGGTGTAGCCAAATATGTACCAAACTGTATTTGAAAAAACAAAACTGTAAAAGACTATTCTGTGGTTAAAACTTGGTTGACAAAAGTTTTTCCCGCCAACCGCAAAATATTCATGAAGTAATCTGATGCATCTAAAGAACTTTGAACATGATAACATGTCTAACTAACTATTTTTATGCGTTAAATTTAACGGAAACAATGATTTTTAACTATTTTAATAAAAGGAAACAACACTTTTTGGCTTAAATTCGATTTATTCAACTATTTTCCGACTCGTGACCTACGCCGCCATTCCGGGCGTCACAAAGGGCCAGGCTAAAAGGCTACTACAATGGAGGGTATTGGGTGCCGCTTTTCACCTGCGATCTCAAATACTCGCCTGATTTGCAAATACAACGTGATTGATCTGGAATGTCTGTCTGTCTGTCAGTCTGACAGTTCCACTGAACAGCGCGTGCCTAGAAATATGATCTAAACCGATTTGATGGATAACTGATGTCGTCAATTTGTATAAGTTTTTTTAACTCCAACAAATTATTTGTTTAAGAAATAAAAAAATAAAAAAAATTATCACGTAATTCTTTTAAGTAATGAGTCAAGACCTTCAAGCAACTTATAAAAAACTGTATATGTTAATGTTATGTTGCAATATTTTATATTTTTGTAAGGTTATTGGAGGACTGGAGCTTTTTCAATGATAATTTAGTCCTCTAATTTCTTCAAAAGATTGGTATTCACTTTGTGGCGTCATTATTAATAAATGAATTAAAAAATACTCTGTATTCACCACTTTATTAAGATATATATATATATATATATATATATATATATATATGAGGAAAGCATCGCTTTCGAAAAAGAATTAAATGCTTAAAGCGTTTATTCTAAAATATTCAAATTAAGGCCATCTGTTAGTGCGTATTATTTGTCCTTTACCCTTAACAAATTTGGGTACCTATACATCCAGTATTAATATTCCGAGCGTTAATTAAAATATTGTGATTAAAATGGCCAATACATTCAGAGTCTATTGAAAGAGCCATATCTTACTGTAAAATAGAAAGATGAACGAGTGGATAAGGAGCAAGTCTAAGGTCTTCACGTTCTACCTCAAGTGAAACATTGCTGGGTATGTGGCATGACTTACAGATGACCGTTGGAAGTGTTGGAACCACATCGCTGGCGGATGGCGTTCTTGGTTGGGAAATAAAAGCAGAGGTCGCCCACAGATGTGATTGGTCAACCGCATGAAGAGAATTGCAGATTTCAGATATGTGAGAGTCACCGAGGACCGGCAAAATAATAAGGGAGGCTTATGTCCAAAGCGGCAGATCAGAAGGCTCATGTAAATAACAAAGTTAAAGATCAAGAAATTACATTTTTTTTTTATGTTTGATCTATTTCACTTGAAGAATGATCAATTTGACCTTACTTCAGGGGACCTAGTCTGTATCTTTAGCTAACGCAGGTTAAATCGGTCATAAATATTAAATTTTGACAGTTTTCACAAACGCATCGTCGTCTCGTGCATTTACATTACGGATTTGTCGCTTAACGTAAATGCAAACATAACTTGTTAGCGCGATACAGACTAACAAACTATCAAAATGTGTTGCTTATGGCCAGTTTTAAGAAAAAAGTTAATTTGTACACCACACAAGAGTCCAGCTGCTTCCAAGAAGTGCAAGACTATTCAGATCTGGTCACCAAACATGGCTAAAGCCATTTTAACCAACGTTTCAATTCTGAAGGATGGTTTTTCACCAGGGGATGCTGACAATATTAACCACTCAGAAACGTGTCGAAAATATACTAATTATTATTTTTGATTAGTATATTGTGAAAGAACACAATTTAATAAAATAAAATTTACTTGCGAACGCCGGGATTTGAATCGGCGACCTCTCAACCATGGAGACCGTTGATAACGCAAAAGGTACAGGTGTACGTGCTGATACGTCCACAACACACTTCTATTTCTTCAGTGGACACTGGACAGGCCGCAGCTTAGCAGTGCGAGGCTGTCAAACTGCCACACGGTACACGTGGTGTCCAATTCCCGCGAAAACCTCGATCAGTTCTGACAATACTTATCGCTGCTAATAAGCTGATTTTATCTGCTGTCGATTGAATGGTCGTGTGGAGTATATATTGATTATCTGGTGGTCATTTACTAATCATAAAATTAATATCAATGGGTATTTAACATTATAAAATATTAATGTTAAATACATTAAAAAATGTTTCTATTCGCTTAATTATCAATTTAGACAAATAATAACATTAGTTAAATTTGTCATTATTATCAAGAATAGTTTTTTTGGCCTTAAAAAGAAAATTGTATATTAATATCATTATGCACATTATGATTTACTAATATTTTAGTTTATATATTGCTTTTGTGTTGTCAGATCTGTAAATCTAATCTTGGACCAATTGCCTACATGTTTTTAAAATATTTTAAATTCGATTCATGTTGTTATCATTACAACTACCAGAATTTATTTTAAATTTCTTTTTAAATTTGGCTTATTAAAAAAAAAAACTTCAAAAGAGATCAACTTAATCGACAATAAAGATCGTCACACTTATCTTTCCAGTCGGGGCGTCGCTACTGAAGATATTTTCTATATAAAAAAAAACAGATTTAAAAAAGAGTCCGTTCGTTCGACAGGTCCTATTTTGGCCGCCTGTAAGGTTAAGTGCAAAGTTTTAACAATATGTTGCAGGTCTCTTAAAATGGCATGCATTCACGAATTGAATATTTTTGTGTTTTATTCGAAATCTTTCATTTTTTTTTAATAAATTTTGCATGAAAGGCATTCACAAACAATCTTTTATGATCCGGAATGTTCGACTTAAACAATCCCAAAACTGTGACCATTCTAAGCTAATATTTTAAAGAGGAAATTGTGATAAAAACTTCCCTTATAAGAAACAATTATCCATAAATGAATAATATAATTTACATTGTATTCACCCCTTTATTAATACACAATGTTTCGAAAGCGATACTTTCTTCATCAAGAGTACATAGAATACTAAAAATAATAATGTCAAGTATAGACAAATGATAAAAATTAGAACACAATAATGTAATAATAGACAAATTATAAACATAAACAAAAATTGGTTAAAGTGGGTAAGAAATTAATCAAAAATGTTAATAAAAAATGGTTTAAAAAAAAAAATACATGTAGATATCTGTGTATTAAAAAGCGATAAATACAAAGTATATTATTTAATTAATTTATTAATAATGACGCCACAATGTGAACACCAATCGTTTGAAGAAATTATAAATAATTTGCTTTTAATTTTTCGTGTAGTATATGCATTTAATTCTTTATTTTAGACAATTTTATTGACAACACTTCCCAGCTATTGTACTCTGCGACATAAAACCTAGGAAATGCATTAATACATCGCCTTATCGCACGTAACTTATCTACCGTATTCCATTAGCCAACTTGGCCGGTTGAATGTGAATTTTCCAACATAACTTCAGTGTTTTTCGGATTTGAATTTCCGTTTTGACGTGACATTACTGTGACTATGTGAATAGTGAAAAGTTTTACCCAGTGCACATGAGGGAAATCACAAACTTTGAAAATGACTAAAAAGCGATATTTTTTCACACTGTTCCTGCTCGATGTATTAAATTTAATATCAGGTGAGTTTCATTTTTTTTTAAATAATGTTGATTTAAAAAAAAAACTGCAAAAATTTCGTAACCTAGTGGTGGATGTTATGAAATGAAATACTGTGACTTTATGTACATCATTCAATTTGTGGTTTACGCAATATGTTATTGCATAGGCTATTATAGACGTAAAATGTATCGACATAAGATTAAAAAAGGGACGCAATGATGACCCAGAGGTCCCGCCAAGAGCAAATAAAGGAACCTATGTTTAATATTTGCTTTCCCATATTTAGAATTTAATTTTTTTTAAAGCTTTTTAACCTTCTGATTTGAGAAAACGCTCGCTATCGCTAAGGTAAGTTAAACAATAATCCAGAATCGTAAAATTGCTTTGTGTCAGATCAGAACAGATCCGAATAGCCAGACTTCTCCTTACAAACATTACCCCTGCCCACACCCATCAACTTGTCGTGCAGCATCTCGTCAAAAATCTACATAACTTGAAATATTGTAATTTTATTAATATTATTGGAAGAGCATAAAGGAGCAAAAATATTTTATGAGTATTTTCTTAAACAAAACATCATGTCTCTTTTAATTACTTTGGTTCGTGCGATGGCACACTGTTTTATATTGCGTTCCTGTGTGCTATTTTGACAAATGTAATCACTATCGTAGTAATGATAACTTGTGGGGCACACAAAAAAATATGAACACAACACGCGAGGGAAACAGAAAAACTTTTCTAGAAACGTGTGTAAAATTGTAGTTAAATTACAGATGTTGGGCATTCTGCACGACCATTTAACTGCTGTAATTTTTTTGTTGTTTAACAACAATGCATAATTAGAACTGATTTATCATGAATTTTCATGCCATACAAAAATTAAGAAGCGCCTGTGAATAATGGTCAGATGTAGCGATAAAATTTATCTGTTTAATAAACATTTAATGTTGGTAGTTGATTAAGCGCTTCACGTTTTATTATAATATTTAAATATGAACTGGTGACTTTGAGATGTAATTAGATTAAAAGTTTAACGTCTTATAATTTTTGAGGTTTTAACTGTTAAAGTTATGATGTACAAATTGAGAGTCGCTAAAAATTTCATTGCAAAAAGTCCAAAATGGATAATTGATTCTATGGCCGAATGCTTAAATTACCGAAGTCGAAGAACTTTAAAGTGTAAATTTTTTTTCACATGAATTTGTGTTCATTGCGGATCTTATCCTCGAGCTTGATACCATTTTTTTATATGAATACTGCACAAGGCATTTCCAATTGGGGAATGTTGCGAGGCTGAAGGTATTGGGGAGGGGAAGGAGAAAGGGGAGAGGAAGTTGGGGAAAAGGAGAAATACCTGGCTATTCAGATCTAGTCACCAAGCACGGTTAAAAGCCATTTCAAGCAACGTTTCAATTCTGAATGGTGGTCTTTCACCAGGGCGATACTGAGAGTATCTTCCACTCTGGAACGTGCGCAAATATACTATATATATATTTTTTAATGAATTAATTGTGAAACAACGCAAATTAATTAAATAAAAATTACTCCCTCACGCCGGGATTTGAACCTGCGACCTTCGGATTCGTAGTCGAGAGCCTTACCCCTCGACCATGGAGACCATCAAATGATAATGATACCATGTTTGTATTTTATAGCTCTCTTATGTGGGTTTATTATGGAGAAAAATGTTCATATTTTTTTACGAACTTTTGCTGTCTTTAATCATTTTAGCCCGAGGTCAAACAAAAAAAAATATTCATAAAACAAAGGTTTTTTTCTTTACTTATTAGTTTCGTGACAACCAAGCCCAGAGCATGCGTTAAAGTGCAACATTATACAAGAAATGTGGATATCAATTAGTAGGTGGTATCACAGTTTATAAACCTAAATTATAATAAACTATGCATGGTGCCGCAATATCTAAAAACAATTAATTACCACTGAAGTAGTAGGTACACTGTGTTTATCACTGTTATTCAGTCATTACTCATTACGTATAAATCATGAATATTCAGTCAAAACAATTAAGTGAACAAACAAAAGTTTCACAGTTAGCTGCACGATTAAAGGAACAATTGTATTTATGATGAAAGTAGCATGCAAATATCATTTAATTAACTCCTTGCGATTTAAAATATTTCTCTCTATGAATACACAAAATCTAACAGTAATTAACCAATCCTTTTTTTGTACGACTTATTATAAAAGCTTTGGTTCTCTGTTTCAGTTAACATAAAATAATTAATTATACCAACGAACAAACAAATAATTTCAAATACAATTTAAAAAAAAACTATTTAACGTGGAGAGGGACGTCCGAGAGTTATTATTTATTAATTCAAAATAATGATAATATTATTTTGCAATACGATAAACATGGTGTTTTTAAAGAGAAAAATATTTATTACGTTTTTTTTTTAATTTGCATGGGAATTTATCAAAATATAATCAGAAATATTACACATTTCTGACCGTTCTACGCATGTTTTACAAAAACATTAAACAAGTTGAACATCCTTAAAAATGCTGTGAAGGTTTTTCTGTAACTTGTCGATAAGATAAATTTATAAAAAAAGAACAGTGTGTGGTTTAATTTTTTTATGAACACTGCGTAACTTTAATGTTTTTTTTTTGTAATGCGGATTACACATCTTTGATTATGTTTATTTACAAAAACGCAACGACAAGGGATTAAAAATATTTTTCTCCACTGTAAAAATCATATTCTTATTTTAAGTATTTTGTAAAACATACAATGGTACGGTCAGAAAAAGTAATATTTATGATTAGATTTTGATAAATACTAAGCCTATGTAAATTTATAAAATATTTAATAAATATTTTTCTATTTAAAAATATTATCTTTATCGTATGGCGTAATAGTATTATCATTATTTTGAATTAATGGATAATAACTCTCCGATGTCCCTCTCACCCTTAAGGAACAATTATATTGAGACAAATAATAATAATTTTACAAAATTGTGTAATCTATTTTCTCACAGGTGACACCAGTATTTGTCCCGTTCTGATGTTTTTTTAAAGAAAGGCACCACAAGGTGCTAATACATCAGGAAAATGCATTACAATATGCACGATGTTACAAATCTTGTGTTTTATTATCACATTTAAGTTGACTTGAAATAATGATATAAAAATACAAGACACGCTATATTCATACTAATCGAGCAAAAAAAGTTGCACGATCACGTTTCAGTTTTAAATCTAATAACGCTTGTGAAAATATAATATTATATGTTTGTAATATGTTTAAAATTAACATATGTTTGTGGCAGCCGGTGACAGCTTGTTTGACGAACAAATGTATGTGCGATACTAAACGCAGTATGTCTCAAGTGTGTCTACTGGATTGGAAACACTTCACTTTTTAAATCATCACAAGACTTGAGAGTATTTTTTTATGACTACACTGTAGAGATGAGTCATTCTTGTGCCGGCTCATTTCGATGAACCTTAAACGTACTCCTGGTAAACCGTACCACGGCTCAATTAAATTGTGACTCTTTTTGACAGTCTTTGGAACCACTTAAGGAAGATTGTTTATTTATCTACATATCTCATATATTCGATATTATTCTTACGCATTTCTATGATGAAGCATCTTTAAATTTTGTTCTAATTTGTTCATGTAAAATCAACGTATACGTGTATAATTTCTACAAGGCTAAATTATGGCCACAACCGTGGAACTTGCAATTAATATCTGGCGTCATGACCCATATTAAAGCAGTTGTTTTGAAGGGTTCACATTCGTGTGTAGGGGTGAGAAAAATTACCGCAATTACACGCGTAGGAGCTATACAATACGTGAACAGCGCCTGATAGTTTGGCATCTGGATGTTTTGTACCTACACATACACTGGGAGCTGGGAGCCGCGGGAGCTGGAAGTCGTATGAACTGGGATATGAGCCCACGAACTGGAAGTCAGTCTTTAATATGTGCCGACTCTTAAATGAGCTGTCGTTCAATATTTTTAGGTCATACGAAAATGTTGTGCTGGTACCGTGACTCCCGCTCTTAACAAAATGAGTCATTACCCATCGCTACTACACTGGGCCTCGGAGAGTGAACAAGATTATTGTTACAATCGAATTGATAAGTTCTCAAATCTATTAATAAGCAAGATGATGGTAAAAAAATATTGTTAGTAGCATTATTTAAAAAATTACGCTTGTTAAACATCTTGCAATATTTTAAAATATAATACAACGCGGACATCTGTCCATAATAAAATAATAAAAAAATATGGTAATGATTGAGAGGTACAGATATGTTAGATTTCCTGATTCCTGGATGATGACGCTAGGTAATTACAGTAATTTATAACAGCTGCGTTGCCACCTCATTAAAATCTACAGTCGAGATTATTGCAGACAGTATCACCTCCTCGAAAACGAACGTGTGACCGATCGCAAGACATTGAAATGTCAAATGTGGGAAAACTAAGTAAAAAACGTGTAACAATTACTTTAGTTAGTGGCTAAGACAAGATCCTGCAAGAACGAACGACATTTTTATTTTTTCGAGATATTTAGTAAATTTAGTCGATGATTGTTAAAAGACCCAATATTCCATGCGTAATAGTTGTGGGATATCAGTGAAAACCTTCAGATTTCAATATATCTTTTTAAATGCTTAATATTTTATCATCAGTCATTAGGTCTATTTATACCTGACATTTTAAAATAATTGATTATTATTTTGGGTTAGCGGTTTTCTAAACAAAATTATTTTTTTTGCAATGTCCCTTAAAGGGTGTTTAAACAAATCATTTGGGTAGAATATATTCAAAACAGAAAACATTCGATTACTCTTTTTTCGTAATTTACCTCATGTTGCTCTCATAAAGAAACACATGCTCACTTTATAGCCAAAACCTCTTCTTTTGCAATCAATATGTAATTTAAACTAGGTGTGTACCGATGGCTCACATGGAGTCAAAGATATTATCGCGCTGCCACTGAATCGGTATATAAATAATACGTTAAAGTTAGGGTAGATAAGTTATCGTTAGACTTTCTTTAATATTTGAAAATATTCTGTACTGAATTAAATGCAGTAGACATAGGACATACATACGAGTTCTTTTTTATGTTAACTCCACGCAGGTGGCCCCGTGGAAAATAATTTCCCTCATGGCCTATCTCATATTTTCGGATCTTGTGTAGGGTTTCTTTTTTATGAAAGTAAGGAGTCAAACATGTTGCAAGAGGGAAGAAACACAGAGAAAATTATTCCACAACTGAGCTATTGAACTTACGAACGAGTCGTAGAAACGATCTGTTATATAAATGCTTGTTCTATAAAGATTTAAATCCGATTATTAAGATATGATAGAATCAATCGGACGGAATCAAGAGTTTTTTTTTAACTATTTCAGCAAGTAATAAGAGAAAAACAGACTTTTAGATGAAATCCTTAGAAGAAACAACGAGTAAGAGAAGCTCGTGTAGATTGCACACAAATTAATTGTTTATCTACATTAAGTCTCACTGTTGTTAGGTACACAGGTCATAAAATATCTATTTTAGTTCAACACTAGCGTAAGGCAGCTGCAATGTTTATCTTCATACTACGCCCTATGCTCCATGTACAAAGTTATTAATGATTTCAGGTAAAACTATATTGGGAAACTTCCTCCCTAAATTAGTCGCTTCGAGGCTTGAAAAGCGATCTACAAATTATTAGAGTGTGGTGGTAATAATATTGTGAAGAATGAATGGAAAGCTTGCAAGCTTTAACTTATTCCTTGTTGGTGTAATGCATAGTTTTAGCGCCCTTTAGGTGATTTTTCACAAAAACGGCGCTATACAAAACATCCAATTATTATTATTATTATTATAGTCATTTATCAACACCCAACGTGCAATTGCTGCTAATAATACTTAAACATTATATATAGTACTTAAATAGACGTTGTGATCAAATTTTTTCGGGTGTTATATTGGTGGTTGTTCTTGAAGATGTGTTTTATCTCTATATCTCTATATTACATAGTTTCCTAAGCAGAATTTGACAAACTGATTATAAAGCACAAATTATATATGTTTCTAGCAAAAAAACTCTACAACGATGAGCTCTGGTATCACGAAATTAGAAGCGAGTGCTGTGAAATATCATTTCAACTGACAAATTTAATTCCCTTTAATATCTTCATTTCTGGCAATAATGTCCCCAACAAATCAACTTCTATCCACGAAACTCGATTTGTATACACAGTGAAAATAATATTGTGTTTATCAACACGTCAAAACAAATCACAGCTTTTCTCATCGAGCTCAAATCAAAATACCCATTTTATATATTGCATATCAGCCAGTAATGATAATACATAATATTATGCTGGTCAAATAGTTATTTTTCGTAAATGGATATACTCGTATATCTAATTAAATAAATGAATTAAAAAATATTTTGTAATCACCACTTTATTAATATACACACATCAACATGTTTCGAAAGCGAAGCTTTCCTCATCAGGACGTCGACCCCTTGGAATAACAAGGTTCCATCTGACACAACAATGTCATGCGAAAAAGGGCTCTAAGGAGAGCAATTATAAGGCTCATTATCGCATAACATTGCCGTGTCAGATGGAACATTGTTATTCCAAGTGGTCGACATATAGAAAAATAAAAAAATAATAAAGTAAAGTATGGACAAATGATAAACATATAATACAATAATATAAGAATAGATAAATTATAATTGTAAACAAAAATTGATTAAAGTAGGTAAATAATTAAACAAAAATGTTAATTAAAAAAATATTATAAAACATTGAACGACGAATTTGGATTAGAAATTTAAAAAAAAATATACATATATATATATATATTTTAATATTCGTATGAAAATAAACTCAAGAGATAGCTATTTAAATAAATAAAATATATATTTAATTGACTATTAACACTTTTTCTGTTTAAAAATTTTCAAATTTGTCTTATTGTAAACCGGTTGTATTTGTACGAAAATTTTTAAACCTTTATTATATTAAAAGAATAATTTGTTTTCAAAATATAATCGGCAAATTCAGAACAACAACAGATATATAATTATTTTGAAGCGTCATTATTAATAGAATTAATAAGAAGTATTTGATTTACACCACTGTTTAATATATAAATATATTTCGGAAGCGAAGCTTCCCTCGTCAGGATACACAGCAAACTTAAAAAATAATAACGAGTATAGATAACTAATGTAAAAAAATAATAATGTGAGAATAGACAAACATAAACAAAAATTAACATCGTCAAAGTTAAAACAAAAATGGGTCACCAGGGTCCAAGGACAACGTTAAAATAAAGTTGTTCAACATACTCAACGTGAAAATTTAAAGAGTTCATTTAGGTCAACGTTAAAATAAAATTGCTAACCAAGGTCAAAGTTAACATAAAACTAGTTCTTCTGGGAAATCCTGTTTTTTTTTATGTTGCCTGTGAATTTACATTACTTCAGATTACGACTAAGTTAGTATTATTTACAAGCGATATATTATAAAGCAAATGGCTCGTTACGCTTATTGAGCCCATCACAAGGTCGGCGTATTACTGACATCCAGTCTAACGAACATTGTATAGTAAAGGTGTGTTACAAAAACTATAATACACCTATTATAATGGCATTAGAGCCTGTTTGCATCAGGAAGTGCAATGTAAACAGCTGTTAAAGGGATTTACCGATATTTACAACAATATCGGTAAACACAAAAAGTACATTGGTGGTGAACAATACATTTTATTATTATTATTATGGATAAATACTAAAAAAAATCTAATGTTTTTCAGTATTTATCTATTTATTTAGTATTTAAAATGTACTTGTTTTCTTATTGCATAATATATTTGACGGCCTCCATGGTCGAGGGGTAAGGCTCTCGACTACGGATCCGAAGGTCGCGGGTTCAAATCCCGGCGTGCCAAGTAAATTTTATTTAATTAATTTGTGCCGTTTCACAATTAATTAACTTAAAAATAATATATGGCATATTTGCGCACGTTCCAGAGTGGAAGATACTCTCAGTATCGCCCTGGTGAAAGACCACCATTCAGAATTGAAACGTTGCTTGAAATGGCTTTTAGCCGTGTTTGGTGACCAGATCTGAATAGCCAGGCATTTCCCCAGCTTCCTCTCCCCCTTCTCCTTCCCCTCCTCAATACCTTCAGCCTCACAACATTCCCCAATTGGAGATTCCATTGTCTCACTGGCTCCAGACGGTTGGGAGCAGTTGGGACTATTGTGCGGTATTCATGTAAAAAAAAAAATGTATAGACGTGAATTGAATTTGTTAATTTTCGTATAATGTGGGATATTGGCGAAAACTTTTTCCTATCTGTGTTTGCTATTAGTATTAGTTTTTTTTCACATTACATTTTTTTCTCATTCGCTATAGACAGACATAAAAATTTAAAGGATTTACTATGTATAACGCTATCACTCTGTAGTTATCCATTATAATTAAATGAAACAATCAAACGTTGTTTTAATCACTATTTTATTAACGCTGACTGGTTTCAGAACAACCATCTAAATGATTTAGAAGCCTTAGAAATTAAGAATTCCCTTAATGATAATGAGTCTATTATTAACAATAAAAAACCTATCTTACGACCCCATTTTAAATGTTTTCTTTCACTCCTCTCTCAATCTCCATCTCTTCTCCCACTCTTTACTAATCCCGACTCACGCCCCTACCCCCACTATTACACCTAATATGTACGTTCTGCTACAATTTTGTAAGATTGTTATTATATATTTTTCCCTGATGATGGAACGAACGTTGTTTCGAAACCCGTCAGCGTTAAAAATGAAAAGTAGTTGAAACAAAGTTTCGTTTATTGGGGTTAAGAGCCTTTATGCTATATGTGCTATATTCATTACAAAGTTTATGGTTCATACTTTTATGCCAGAATTATTTATGCTCCAAATTTTTGCAGGGAATTTTGTTTTAACAGCTTTAAAAAGAGAGGTTTTCGAGAGATAAAAATTGGAAAAAAGTGTGAATTTCATTCTGAAAATTTGTTTGTAGGTGAATCGGAAAGGTATCTGCAGGCCATTGATGGAATTCTATACATAGCATCGGTGCTGGGAATGAATTGTCAGAAATTCTACGTAACAATATGAACCATATGTTTGTACCATTCGCGTTTGTTTTACAAGAGCAAGGAAAAAAGAGATACGTCGATGTCAAAAAGCAGTTTATTTTTTGTGTTAATGAAAATCTACAGCTGTTCATATGCGGTTCAGCGATGTTTTAAACCGTATCTTTTTCTAGAACATGTCACTCGATATTCGTATTCCCTTTTTTAGCGTAAATCTTGATAATGTAGTGTTTTTTTTTAAACAGTATTCTTTTTTCATCAATACTCGATGTAAATCGAGACTCAGTGAGGATGTGACTCTTTATTTTGAATAAATGTTGATCATATATGGAAATCGTACTACTTTTTGCGGTTACAAATATGAAACTTGTATTTCAAAATCAACTGTGCGGCAGAGCATGTTTACAGGGGTACGTATTAAATTAAGAATGAATTAATATTTCAATAAACAATATAAAAAGATTTCTCCATTCATTATTGATTACCAATCATTGTCAACGGATATCCTTAAAGTAATAATAATACTTGGATTGTTATTGCACAAATCCTTTGTGCTGTCGAATGTTGACACTATTGGTTTTCATCAATATTGATGGACGCAAAATTAAGGTACCTAGGTGCTTTAAAAAATGTTTTTTTTTAAATATGCAGATGAAATAAAGACGTACAATCTATGGCTAACCAGAGTGTTATATCTATGGGCTAACTAAATAAAACATGGAGGGTTCAATGTTTTTCATATTAATTTTAAAACGTTATAGCAACAGTTTTACATTTTGGATTTCATTCAAACGACTCTCTAAACCAGCCCTGGCCAACCCGCGGCCCGCGGGCATACGTGCGGCCCGCGGTCATGTATGAAGAAATATATTTTTTTAAAGTATCGGGTACTTCAGAATGTCTTTAAAATCAAAGAATTAAGTATACCATTTGTTGTGATAAAAAAAGTCATTATTTTTGTATAATGTCTGTATGAGCGGCCCTTGGAAAATTTTAGGTCGTCAATGCGGCCCGGGGTGCTTTTTGGGTTGGCCAGGGCTGCTCTAAACCTTCGCGGATCTAATAAAAACAAACTGTCCTTTTTTCAGTGAAACCGGTAGAGTAATTTTCAAGAACGTCAAGGACAAACAAACAAACTTACATTGATTTTTAGATATGTAGATATCTTTATTTTCCTTGTAATTTTATGTCGATTTTCTTTCGGATCTTTAAAAATGATGGAAAGATGTTAACAGTTAACGGTCTGCGTGGTTGAGTGTTTACGATACTTGGCTATGAATCCGGAGGTCGCGGATTCAAATCAATTTCAAGTAAATTTTATTTTATTTTATTAAATTGTGTTATTTCACAATTTATTAATTAAAAATATTATGTAATGTATTTACGGCACGTTTCAGGGTGGTAGATACTGTCAGTATCGCCCTGGTGAAAGACAACCATTCAGAACCTAAACGTTTGAAACGCTTGAAATGGTTTTTGCCGTGTTTGGTGACCAGATCTGAATAGCCGGGTACTTCCCCGCCTTCCTTCTTCCCCTCCTCAGTGCCTTCAGCCTCACAAAATATCCCAATTTGGGATGCCACAGTCCAACTGGCTCCAGACGCTTGTGAGCAATTGGGACTCTTATGTGGTGTCACATAAAAAAAGAAGAAAATAAGGTGATTATCGATGTTTAATACTGTTATTTAAGAAAAGTGAAATCATAAGCTGCGAAAATAATTCAATGCTGGTATAGGGGCTCTATTGTTCGTTGATTTATAAGTTTTCATATTGTAGTAGTTTCGAAATTTATTTATTTCGCTCAAGGCACTGAGTGACTCTTTCTTCTTATATTCAATGGCTTCAATTGGATACATAAACTTATAATGTTTTCCAATTTATTGAATATTTAAAAAATACATTCATTATTTTCCCCCACAAGTCAAAATAAATAGAATGTTTCAGATAAATTTTTTGATTATTTTTTTAGATTATTTTGAACTAATAAAACAAACGACATGTTCGTTGTACCATTATCGGGAATGATTTTCAGTTTATTTGTTTGGCGTCTGAAGTAAATGCGTGATTTTACCAACACACTGAAAAATGTTTATCCTTTAGAGTTTCATATTTATTCAGACTACCTATAATAATATTTTAACTATGAAACAGCATTTTTATAGATTTACTAAAATAATATACTAGATTTACGCTAGGGGTCAAACAAAAGGCTGTATTAGGAATAGCTCTAGAGTCTAGACAAAAGCCTCTCCCATAGCTTCCCAACAACTAAATGGTCATTAGGCTGTTGTTTATTTGGGTTATAATCACCCCTATTGTGCCCTATTCAACCCGGGAAAAATACCCATTACTTTCTCCATACAAACTTCGTCTAATATTGATGCACTTTAGTTATTTAGTGAAGTATATTCAGTTCGGTACATCAGAAAAGAATACATTTTCAAACATTCTCTCTCTCTGACTGAAATCCGACTTTTATTTCCTCTTTCTTTTTATCGTTAGTAGTGAATACTATATATTTTAACCACACAGCAAACCTCCATTGTAAAAGATCATAGGAAACACAGTTTTTTTCAGGTTTTGTACTGTATAAATAAATTTTAATCAACTCTAAAGATATCTTAACCAAAAAAAAATCATTAAAAAAATTCTAGATCAGTCATTTTTTTCCGTATCTATTTTCTAGATGAAACAACTTTTGTTTTCCATAATATGCTTAATAGCCACGGATTTCAAAAAAATAGACCGAACGTTAAAAGAATAATGAAAAAATGCGAAAAAAGGACTGGTAAAAACTTCGGTTTTTTGCGATTGTACAGAAAACATATTTAAATCAACATGATAGACATAAAACCGGATACAAAAATGTTAACGAAAATAGAGAAAATCAGAAAAGTTACCGCATCTACATATATAATAACCAAACAACATGTTCAAATACATTTTTTTTTAAATCATTGATCTCGATTTATGACAAATATTGCCTAGGATGTTGGCGTAGGACGCGTAAGGTGAATTATACTGATGTCAATGTTAGCTCCCCATTAAGTATTCGGGAGGTTCTGCTTGAACGGCGCACAGTTATTATTGCGACAAAAGTCCCGGGACAATACACCGAAATCCCTTTATTAGAGCCGCAGCAGTAATCGCAGGGGAACATTTATCAATATTGTTCAGTGTTTGTGGAGATTCCGCCCATTCATGCCGTAATCAGGGATTTAGAAGATGCATTATGGAATGGCTTTTAATACATCACTTAACAGAGCACCGAATTCGGATAATTATTAATAATATCACGACAGTGATCGAGAGCCTTAATTAACCAGGAAAACTCTTCGAATTCTTCGAAGTAGTCGTGCGCAGTTTGCAGATACGATACATCTTGATTTTCCAAGCCATTCCAGAAAATTCAAAATAGATTCATGTGAGTATATTGAATGACCGAATTTAAACTAATTCGATTTATACAAACTGATCTTTGTTAAAGGTTAAATAAATATAACCGCTCGTTTCATTGATTATTATTTGAAGTAAAACTATTAATTTATGAAATAAATCAGTGGGTAGGTATATTTCTAAAATGTGACACCAAAAGCATTGCCAATTTGTTAAACGAACATACCATGAAAATGGTAGAAACATCGACGTATCAAGTATCAACGTCGACAGGTGGAAATGATGCAATGTCATCACATCTTCGTGAAAAATAGTGTTTTTTTGGTGAACTCAATACATTTCTCAGTACTCAAAATAATTGATAAAACACAACAATTATTATTAAACTATTTTGGAAGGAGGTCAAAAGGTCACGGAATGGTCCAGAAAGTGGATGTGTGAAAGTGATAAAATCGAAAGATGGAAAAATGTTGACGAATGAGAAAGAAATAAAAGACAGATGCATGAAATACTTTGAAGAGGTCTTCGAAAGCAATCCGAGTGATAGAGATTCCAGTGGCGAGTCAGGTATGAATGACGATGGGGTGAATGTTCCCAAAATTAGCATGGATGAAATTAAAAGATCAATTAGATGTATGAAGAATGGTAAGGCTGTTGGTTTCGACAATATTGCTGCTGAATACTTTAAAGGAAATAGCCGTATAATTCTCACATGGTTATGCAAAACTTTTTAACCTGTGTCTAGAGGAGGGTTACACCCCATTAGATTGGAGAAGGGCTGTGATCATGCCTCTATACAAAGGTAAAGGGTCACGCATGGAATGTGGAAATCACAGGGCTATTAGCCTAAGTTCAGTTGGTAAGCTGTATGGTAGGATATTGATTGAAAGGGTACAAATGAAAACAAAGGATAAAATATGGGATGTGCAAGGCGCATTTATGAGTGGAAGGGGGTGCATGGATCAGATTTTCTCGTTGCGTATGCTCACAGAGAAGTTTCTGGCAAAAAAACAGAAACTTTTCTGTGCTTTTGTAGATCTACAAAAAGCATACGACAGAGTTGACAGAAAAAAGTTATGGAAGGTGTTGTCTAAGTATGGTGTGAATACAAATCTTATACAGGCAATCGCATCGTTGTACGAGGGAAGCGTTGCATGTGTTAGGGCAAACGGTGATTTTACGGGGTGGTTTGACATCACAAAAGGTGTTAAGCAAGGCTGCGTAATGTCACCGTGGTTATTCAATCTATACATGGATAATTGTATGCAAGAATTGAAAGAGGTGGGCCTGGGCGCGAAAATGAGTAGTCTGCAAGTATGTTGTCTGTTGTATCCTGATGATGCCTCGCTGATTGCTAACAGTATGGTAGATCTACAGTCCCTCGTATCTAGGATGAACGAAGTATGTATGATGAATGAACTAATGATGAATGTAAATAAGTCCAAAGTCATGGTGTTTGAAAGAGAGAGTACGAAAACAGTATGCAATATAGTTGTGAATGATGAATACTTGGAGCAGGCAGGGAAGTATGTTTACGAGAGATGGAAAGACTGATAGGGATATTGAAAGAAGGGTGAATGCAGGAAACTCCATTAACGGAGGACTGAACGCGGTTGGCGCAAACAAAAAGTTGTCCAAGGAAGTGAAGCTAGCAGTCCACAATGGAGTGCTGATACCAACCTTGATGTATGGCAGTGAGGCATGGAACTGGCAGAGGAAGGATGAAAGTAGACTGAATGCTGTAGAAATGAGATCTCTGAGACGAATGTGTCGTAAAACCATGTATGATCGAGTGAAAAATGTTGAGATTCGTAAAGAATGCAAGGCTGATGTAAGCGTAGTGAGCAAGATTAAGAAAAGGACGCTTAGATGGTTTGGGCATTTAGAGCGAATGAACGAAGAAAGGAGTGTAAGGAGAATATATGACGCGAATGTGAATGGAAGAAGAGGCCGGGGACGCCCGAGGAAGACATGGCACGATCAAGTGAATCAAATACTCGAGTCGGGCCATGTCAGAAGTCGGAATAACAGAAGAGAATGTATGAGGCGTTGCATGAATGTGAATGAAGCAAGAAGTGTATGCCAAGATCGAGTTGTTTGGCGGTCCGTCCTCTCTGCCTACCCCTGCGGGGAAACGGCGTGATGGTTAGTTGGTTAGTTAGTTAGTTACAACAATTTACACAATTTTCACAGTTTTTTGGGATTTATGAAAATGCACTTATCGCGTATTAGACTAGATATCCAATGTGAAATAAAATATTATCACACTTTGATAATGCGTTATGATTCAAAAACCTGGATTTATATTGATTAAAAGATGCATATTGGGAACACCAGATTCGACGAACGGAATAATTTTTTAAATTATCTCCTTTTGAATGAGAAGAGCGTATGTAGGTACCCACGCGAAAGAATACTTATGCATATGTCTCACAATATGATTATATTGTCTTTACGAGTTGATACACAATGTATGTATGGTACGTTCAGATCAAGATATAATAACTAAAACGTAATATTGTAAGAAGACGGATAACAATGAAAATGAATAGAACAATGCTCTTATTTTGGTGTCTGACATGGAATTGTTCTTACCGCATCTAATGTTTTGCGGTGAAGGTCAAAGAAATGCGCACTCTTTAGAATAATGTAGTTTTTAAACAATGTAAAATATCTGTACTTCAGTCTCCTCAGGGTGAATCACCAGATCTAAGCCGTCAAAAGCGTATCATTATGTAGGTACCTTTCTTATAATGATGGTATTAATCCTCATAAGAATGTTTTGTGGCAAGGTTCAGTTTGTTCGCTGAAGCTAGAATTAATTTCAGTGCGTAGGTATGCATTGAGATCACGTTATTTTTAGGAAAATCAAATATAATTTTCCTTTTAACGCATGTTACCGAGTAGTCCTTAGGATTCAAATGGAATGTTCTGAAAGGAACACCTAAAATTCCAAGATAATTTTAAATAAATTACACTATCATGTCTCAAAGAGGTCTTTTTTATTACGTACACCAACTGATTATTGATTATTATGTACGCAGACGACACTGTAATATTTTACTTTGGTAGAAACCTGGAAGTTTTATTAGAAAAATCTTAACTGGATCTCAATATATTAAACAATTGGCTAATTAAAAACGTATTAACAATTAATATTAAAAAAAAACTGTTTACATAATATTAAGTTCGCCAAAAAGAAAAAAAGGCCGATTCATAAATCATTACAAACAGAAGAAAAAAACCTACTCATTTTAGATAGTGAAAAATACCTGGGCCTATATATTGATAAACACTTGTCCTTTAAACAACACATACAAAAACTAAAAGAAAAAATCATCCCAATAATTGGTGTATTTGGTAGAATACCTTATCTTTTACCTGTACACGTTAAGAGGGGCCTGTACTTAAGTTTAATCCAGGCCCACCTAAATTACCTAATAGAAATATGGGGAAACGCACACATTACATACTTGAACGAATTACAAATAATATAGAAAAAGGTTATAAAAAACTTTTCAATTATAAGCCAGACAGAAAAGGTTGCAAGAAGAAACGAACTTGCTGAAAATCAGAAACCTGTACGAATAAAATATATGCCTATTAATCTACAAAATACAAAATGGACTTATACACACGAACACATTATTTATAAAAACATCACAAATACACGAACACTATACAAGAAAACATAGTAGATACACGAACACAGTAAAGACTGAAATTGATAAAAGAAACATAGGCCATGAGGGTGTATGTATATACAAAACGGAGAATCGATAAGATTTAAAAAAAATCTGTTCTATCTCAAAATAAGTGAGCAAAATAACAATGTATGGTAGGAATAATGTATAATACATGAATAATATAATAATAATAATAATACTTGGACGATTTATATAGCGCCGTTTTTGTGAAAAATCACCTCAAGGGCGCTGGTATATAAATAATATGAATGTAATGTGATATATAATATAAGTATTAAAATAGGTTAAGAATGATATGTATTTATGTAGTTAATTAATATAACATGTATGTAGATAATTGATATAATATGTATGTAGTTAATTAATATAATACGTATGCACTTAATTAATATAATAAGTATGTATATAGTAAATTAATATAATATGTATGTATTTACTTAATATAATAAGTATGTATTTACTTAATATAATAAGTATGTATTTACTTAATATAATAAGTATGTATATAGTTAATTAATATAATATATATGTAGTTAATTAATATAATATATATGTAGTTAATTAATATAATATATATGTAGTTAATTAATATAATATATATGTAGTTAATTAATATAATATGTATGTAGTTAAGTTAAGAAAGTGAAATAATTATATGTTTTTTTTTAACTTAATAAATAATTTTAAAAATTATTTATGACGTATTCATGTAGGAGTTATTCTTACTAGAACGATCAATTCCAGAAAAAAATCACCTAAAAATCATTAAACAAGATTTACGCAACCATTCCGATACCTAAATATAACGAGCATAAATGTATTTCTAATAAATCTTCTCAAGAAATAGATGACACACTTCTGTAAACGTCAAACACGTAATAAAAGGATCTCATCAAATTTTACCATCATTAAAGACATTCCTACCAAATAAATGTCTTACAACAATTCTTATCACATATCGCAAAGAACACACAAAAATATCTATTATTACATTTCTACTTTCTCTTTTGAGGCGATTGTATATTCTTATTAACTTTAGGGTTATATTGCTTTTTACTTCTTCTCCCACTGTAAAAGCTATTAGTGGATACATAATTTAATTAACTGTCCATCAAAAGGCACACATAACTTAGGTAATTTTTTTAAAATCTATGTTATATGCTTTACGAGAAATTTAAAGTCTATAATATCTTTTTTTAAATATTAAAAAAATTGCCAATGTGTGTAAATAGGTGAAATTGAGATGAATGTTATTCATCAAATTTCAAAGGTCAGCCCAATGCTACAATGTGATAATCTAATCTGTCTCGAATTCGTTGCAATTAGCAAGAAAACTGAGGTTATTTTGTTTTCTCTCCGGTAAGCGAAATACAAAAAAAAATCAAAGGTCAAAGTCTCCGGTGGAAAATTCTGGGTAATAAAACCGTTGCTTTCTTAAATAACTAAATGGAAATAACAATCGAGGCCTAGAATATTTTCCTTTAGAGTTAATCTCTCCGCGTATTTTTACGTTGACTTTTAAATACAAATATTATTTTCGTTAAGAACTAAATGGAACAATTTATTTAACAAAAGCCGTTTTAAGGCGACAGGATTAATGGATTTTAACACTTTACAAGCCATTGTTTGTTCAGTTTTTACTAGAATAAACTTTTAGAGCTAAAGAAGAACGAAGAAGCGCAATGCGGCTCGACGCCTCGTAAAACGACAAACACAAAACTAATAATGTTTTTATTTAAGAATTTAATCGTCTCATTTCTCAGTTGATGTAGTTAGAAAACTTAAGGCGTCAGAAACAGTAAAACCTCATATTTATTCTTTAATAAACTAAATAATCGATAGCTTGTTTTTCTTTTAAAATAACGGGAAAATACACAAATCATTCTGTTTGAAACGTTATGAGAAAAATAATTTATTTAGAAGATTGATATTAACTTTGTAACGATTTATTTTAATTTTTAATTTTTTTATTTGTAACGATTTGCAACTCTTTTTACATAGGAAAGACTTCTAGAAATTTCAGTATTAGAGTTTAGGAACACCTAAGGTGTTTAAATAACAATAATTTTTCTGAATTTCCTAATTATATTTTAGAAACCAATAATTATTTTCATATAAATAGAGGTTTAATTTTTTTACAAACAATACAACCGGTTTACAATTAGATAACTAACTAACTAACTAACCATCGCGCCGTTTCCCCGCAGGGGTAAGCAGAGAGGACGGACCGCCAAACAACTCGATCTTGGCATACACTTCTTGCTTCATTCAAATTCATACAACGCCTCATACATTCTCTTCTGTTATTCCGACTTCTGACATGGCCCGACTCGAGTATTTGATTCACTTGATCGTGCCATGTCTTCCTCGGGCGTCCGCGGCTTCTTCTTCCATTCACATTCGCGTCATATATTCTCCTTACACTCCTTTCTTCGTTCATTCGCTCTACATGCCAAAACCATCTAAGCGTCCCTTTCTTAATCTTGCTCACTACGCTTACATCAGCCTTGCATTCTTTACGAATCTCAACATTTTTCACTCGATTAGATAAATGAATTAATTAAATTTAATAAATTATATAATACATTTTTTTAATGTTGCCCCTTAAATTTATTTTCACATTAGGATTAATAATAAAAATAATTTATTTTTTAATTTCTAATATAAATTTTTTATTCAATGTTTTATAATATAATTTTTTTTAATATTTTTCAATATTTACTTATCTACTTTAATCAATTTTTGTTTATGTTTATAATTTGTCTGTTCTTACATTATTGTGTTCCATGTTTATCATTTGTCTATACTTGACATTATCATTTTTTAGTATTCTATATATTCCTGATAAAGAAACCATCGCTTTCGAAACATGTTGATATCTGTGTACATTCATAAAGTTGTGATTACAAAGTAATTATTTTCAGTATCAGTAATACATCATCCAACTTATTAACTTTATAAAATACGAAGGTCGAATACAGATCGGTGGGAGTGTGACAATCACAATAATATGTATATCGAAACTATAAAATTCTTATCATCTGATATCTGAAGCGCCTAAAAATCGCGATTCGTAGCTTTGGCGCTTTGGATTTTCCGCGTGCCTTTCTGTTTGGAATTCCCGACTCTTTACAACTGCTGGCAACGTCATTTCAATCATTGAATGTGAAACTTTGAAATATCTACCTCACTGTTGAAATATAAAACTACACAGCATTTCATTATATTTATTCGACGCCCAAAGGGGCTTTTACGTATTATGTTATAAAAATTAAATTATAGCAGTGACACAGGTATAATACAGTAGGCACATCGATAGAATATATCATTTTCACGAAATACAACAACTAAATATTTAATGTCTCACAAATTCAGCAATAACATTGTTTATGTATAATTCTATATAATTTGCAACAAAGGCGAATATTCAAAACACACAGCAAATTCACTCATGCTTATGCTATAGATACGTAACATATTAATAATTGTTGAGGATGTATGCTATTATAGTCTTTTTGTATGTACATCCGAAAAAGTATTGCCTTCTGCGTGAAGTCTAGGTACAAACGAGTTTTTGAATGACTCAGTCCTGAAATTATTTATACATGGAACCTGAATATAAATATATAACACCGGTTTCGCTTATATCATCCAAACAGAAAATTCACATGTAATGTCAAGCTATACGCGATTAAATTAAATATTGACGATGATTTCACCGCCATGAATATTTAATACTGATTTTTATTTTATTTTATGCGCCATTCAGAAATAATAAAATTAAGATATTACTAAGAAAATCAAGAGTGTTGAATGCAGGCAAACTAGTGAAAAAGAAACAACAAAACAAAGGGGTTTTTCCAAGGTCCCCCATTCAATTGTTACACAATCATTAGCACCGCGGTGAAACAATCACAATACTGTGCTAAACATTGAACAGCGCTGCAGGACAATTTCATTCGTTTGTGTGCCGGAGCGCCGTCAGATAGCGCTTATCACCTTTGCATAATATGTGGGACAGTTGAGGCACGAAATAAAATTATGTACAAACGAAAGGGAAACTTCTGCGACCCGTAGAAATGATTATGAGCCATTGACTGTAATCTGATATGCTTTCCACGGGGAATGGCGCAACGGAGACAAGAGAAATGGTGTCAATTATGTCATAAAACAGTATCGGTTACTTGTTTGTTTGATGCTAGTTTATGTATCCTTTTCCCGTGGTTTATTCACAGGGGAAATATACTTACAACGCTCGAACTCTTTTCAGACGGTAAAATTATTATAAACACATAAGTTAATTTAAAAATAATATACTTAGTATTCACCACTTTATAAAGATACATTGATATGTGTATGTTTCGAAAGCGATGCTTTCATCGTCAGCAATATATAAATACATACATTTTATTTTTAAATTTTAATGTAAATCAAATATAATAATGTTATTATCAAGTTCTGCAAGTATTTTAAGTTTTTATTTTTATACAAGGACATTTTCTAACTGCTGTTTTTTTCACAATGATAAAAACTAAAAATACTTGCGGAATTAAATAATAACATTATTAAATTTGATTTACATTAAAATTAAAAAAATTAAATAAATGGAGTTCTACGAATTAAACACAAAAACAATTAACTTATATTCCTGATGATAAAAGCGTCCCTTTCGAAACATGTAGATATCAGTGTATATTTATAAAGTGGTGGATAATAAGTATATTTTTAAATTAATTTATTAATAACGACGCCGCAAAGTGAATACCAATCTTTTGAAAAAAATATATATTACAAACACTTTTACGTCTTACTTTTATATTACAGCACAATAATGTGTAATACAAAAAAATATTTATTTTGCTATAATTCGTATTACTATATTCAGTCTGGGCGAAAGAAAATACATTCAATTACATGGAGTAAGGTCACCTGTGTTTATTAATACTACTCTTTTTACTACTTTTTTGTAGGTATCAATATTTTAAAGCTTCACACAGCGTAAAATGACATAGTGATAACTATCTAAAATTTCATGCAGTAAAAAACGTGCAAATTTTTTGAAGACAATTCTCATAGTTCTTCTTTTCTAGATTATTTAAGGTTTTCATTTCATACGTACGATTATTGATAAAAATGGAAGTAGATGCTACCATTTTACTAGAATACATATGAAGATCACTTGCATCTAATTGGACACTGGTTATCATTTTGTAAATAAAAAAAAGATCTGGTCGGTTGGTAATCAAAATAAATTTAAAATGTTTTCCTAACCGCAATTAAATAAGATTCACAATGATAAAAACCATTTACTGTTTTTACAGGTGTTTCGCTGTGTGGCGGGATGTTGGAAATATTTTGTTTTTAAATTGCTTTAAACACTGTATCCCATTCTACTGACTTTGAATGAAGTTTTATATAATATTCAATGTTTTTGGATTGGTTTGAACAATAATTATGATTTTATTTGATATTTGACACTTGAAACACTGCATCTTAATCTTAATCTATAAAAATGAATGTTTGTTTGTTTCTCCTTGATTTTATCGGAACTTACTCGACCGATTTCACTGAAGATAGCACAGTTTATTTTTATTAAGGCCAAGAAAATTTAGAGAGTAGTTTGAATGAAATCCTATATGTAAAACTGGTGCTATAATGTTTTAAAATTAGTATGAAAAACATTGAACCCGCCATGTTGTACTGAGGTTAGCCCATAGATATACCACTCTGGTAAGCCACAGATTACATATTCAATAGTAGAAGGTTTGTTTGTGTAGAATATTTTCAAAATGGAAAACACACAGTAGATACCTACTTAAGAACTTTATTATTTGGATGTGTTTTTTAAAAAATAAATGTTTAGAATGAAATAAAATACTCAAATGAATGTTTCTTTGTTTAGAGATAGTAATATTCATCATAAAGCATTACTTTCGCTGTGAAATTAATTATGCCACCCAAACAACAAGCGAGAATTCACAACTTTATTACTTTATTCCAAAAAAAAAAAAAGTCGACCAAAGCCGGGTACACATCAGCTAGTTTGGGATATTTTTCATCGTATTGCACACGATAATATTTTACACGATTCACTAATGACCACAAGAAAAAAAATCTTTTGCATTGAGTGACTGTCATGCGATTATCGGAAAGAAAAAAATTTCACTATTGTTTTGATTCCGATAATTTCTTATTCCGAAATATTTACCTGAATGCTTTTACCATTATTTTTTCTCTTTAATTTTTTTTTCTCAACTTATGTACAGCACAAGATGCATGCGCCTAAATATAATAATTTTTGCCCTACATTTGTATAATGATTGTAATTTATTGTTGTATTATATTATATTGTTGAAATAAACTCCTGCTGACAAGCTACTTGCAGTGGCTTAGCGGGTATAAGTTCCCACTGTATATAATTAATATTATACAATAAAAAAAAAATTAAAAAAAATGCCTATCAAGAAAATACAAAGAATATAAAATATATTTTCAGCACTGGAAGGTTTTCAATTTTAAATATTCCTTCAATAGAAATTAATTCCTGAATTAAAATTTGTTAACATCAAAGGCTAAGGTCGGGATCGAAAACACACTGAAGGCTAAAAATAGTTGCGTGGACCTAGAAATTTAATTGTTTTTTAATTGGAACCAACTTTTATGTGAACAAGTTTTTAATTAAATTATTTTTTGAAATTTTGTATTCCAAAGCGGGAGTTACCGTTTAAGTGTTTCATTAACCATGTTTAGTAAGTTATAGTCCTGGAGGCGATTAGAGATTATTTGAGAACGCGAACTGATGAAATATCTTCAAGTGACACGAGGTTTTGAACCCAAAACTTTTGAAAACAATTACATTATATTATAAAGCATTTTAATTAATTTTCTTTTTAACAACTCGAGTGACAGCTATACAAAATTAGGTAGCTATACGTACGTGATTTTTGCGAAATAAAATTAATTTATTTTGAAATTCCCGAGAAAAACTCAAATATTGATTCGCTAGCTTGATAAGCTTGTATCGAATAACAAAAGATGTCGCAAAAGATCTTGGAATATTTGAAAAATAATCCCTCTTCGACGTCCCTCTCTCCCTTAAGTCTTCATGTGTGCCTTCGTCCTGGAGGCTTTTTTAAATAACGAAGTGTTTAACCTCGTCCATCACATACCAATTTATTATATAGCTGTAAAGGATCTTTTAAGAATCTTCCTAGGGGAGCTGGATCAAATATATCCAATACTATTTCACTATTCTTCATGAGGCTTTAGTACTTAGGGTAGGTAATTTCAGTTACTTTTTAAGCTTCCGTCCATGTTTAAGCTTGTCAGGAAACCTACCCGATAGCAACTTGACGAACGTTAATATCTCTCAAGCCGAACTTAAAAAGCATCTGAAATACCGGCCATTGGACAATATTCATATAATAAGCAAATCAGCATTGTGGACGTTAGGTTAGTGTTGACGACTATATTATTATTATTATTATTAAAATTGAAATATTATTTTTTAAAAGATTAGTCTACATTATCAAAGTCGAACGTAAACGAATTTATGATAATGCCAAATCGTAACCCTTTTTATGTCGATTTACTGTATTATTATTTTTTACTAATATAAATTTTTTTTTTAAATTGCAGGGGCAGCATTGTTCCAATGCAACAGCGGATACCAATCCTTCGACAAGCGTCTCGCCACCAGACCCTCGAGGGACGATTCTCTCCGGGAGGCCGTGTTTGTGATAAGGGGCAGAGATGCCTCCGGTCAGAGCTGGAGTTCCCTGGAGTGCGTGAGAAAGTGCCAGGGAGTGCGAGAGTGTCATAGCGTCGTGATCCTACATAAGAACATGGAGTGCGTCGGCTTACCGTACACTGAGACCAGGTCGCTCTTTCAAGATAATGATGCGAATTATTTTGTTAAGATTTGCATCGATGGTAAGAAACAAGTATTTTCAGACTTTTTTTTCAAATGTTTGTTTTGTGAACTAACTGAAGCTGTTATAACGCTTTTTTGTCAGAAATACCGACATTATTTGAGGGGTAAAGAAGTAAAGCATCCATGGATCTCAATTATTTTGTCAGAAATACCGTCATCATTTGAGGGGTAAAGAAGTAAAGAATCCATGGATCTCAATTATTTTGTCAGAAATACCGTCATCATTTGAGGGGTAAAGAAGTAAAGAATCCATGGATCTCAATTATTTTGTCAGAAATACCGTCATCATTTGAGGGGTAAAGAAGTAAAGAATCCATGGATCTCAATTATTTTGTCAGAAATACCGTCATTATTTGAGGGGTAAAGAAGTAAAGAATTCATGGATCTCAATTATTTTGTCAGAAATACCGTCATCATTTGAGGGGTAAATAAGTAAAGAATCCATGGACCTCAATTATTTTGAAACCCAATTTTTTTTTTTCAATTTTATTTTGATAAATGAATAAATAATAAGAGTAAATGTAAAAATAAACATTGAATTGCATTTGCCTAGAGATAAATATAGATTCAAAATTGAGACAAAGATAGATTCAAATTTGATGCCGAGATCAAGGGCAGTAGAATAAAAATTACCCCAACCCATGATACCGTATTCAATGTGTCATTGGCACAGTGAGTAATATACTGATTTTAAAAGCTTTAGGTTAAGAAATTGCGTGTTTGTTTGAAAAATTATATTGATTTACGATTTTTTTTGTAGTATTATGAATATGTTGTTTCCGATTTATGTTCGAGTAAAAGGTTTGTCGTAAGTATTTGATATTGTTTACTTTTTCGAGGCATGTGCAGTCACAATTTCGATTCAAATCTGAATTTTTGTGTATTTTTATTGTTAGATTTTTGTATGAATTTTGAATGTTGGTGAGACTAAAACGTAATTATTTTGTTTTCAGTACGTTTAATGTTAGTGAGCCAATCGAGCCAATATTTCACCATTTGAATTCCCTCTTCCGCTTTGGCGTAGACGGTTGGCCAGTATTTTGCTTGGAATAGTAGAACTGTGTCCTCAACGAAACTAATAATTGAAGGATCGTTATCTGTATTACACAACTCATTGATATATATCAGAAATAGTATTGAATCCATGACACTACCTTGGGGAACCCCATAACTAATTGGCAGATTATGACCGTTTGTAGTTCGTAATTTAACACAATAGGATCGGCTTGGTAAGAAACTTGAGAGAATGTCTAGTTCCTTATTCCTTATACAAATATTAAACATTTTACGTTACGTTTTAATTCTTTATTGTTATCATTGTTGTATTGTATTCGAATATAGGTATGTGTAGTACTCCGTATTATTTTTTCAGAGTTATTTTATAAATTCTACGTTCAATTAAGTCATTTTTTATGTGGAAAGTGTTTCTTCATAACTTCTACTTAAGAAGAAAGCAAAGTTAATATTTGTAGCGCTTATTATTTGATTACGTAACTAAAAATCGTTTTGCTCTTGACGACAATCAAATGCGTAATCTGACGTAAAGTAATTCGTTACTTATCAAAAAAAAAAAACTTTATTTTATTTTATATGAATACCGCACTAGAGTCCCAACTGCTCCCAACTGTCTGGAGCCAGTGAGACTATGGCATCCCCAATTGAGGATTGTTGTGAGGTTGGTGGTATTGTGGAGGGGAAGTTGAAGGGGGAGGGGAAGGTAGGGAAATACCTGGCTATTCAGATCTGGTTACCAAACACGGCTAAAAGCCATTTCAAGCAACGTTTCAATTTTTAATGGTAGTCTTTCACCAGGGCGATACTGAGAGTATCTTCCACTCTGGAACGTGCTCAAATAGGCTATATATTATTTTTAAATTAATGAATTGTAAAACAGCACAAATTAATTACATAAAATTTACTTGTTCACGCCGGGATTTGAACCAGCGACCTTCGGATTAGTAGTCGAGAGCCTTACCCCTTGACCATGGAGGCCGTCAAGGATTGACTAACTGTATTTGGTGCCCACTGGGTAGAGATTTTTATTTCACTACTAGTGTTACTACCAGGCTACGCCTGAATCATTTTTTTTTCGAAAATATGAATTGCCATCCTAGATATCTTATTTTAAGTTTTTAGAAAAGTTTTAAAATTTCACATCACCATATTTTACCATATGAGATTTGTTACTGCTTCTGAACAGATACGATTACCGAGAGAAATTCAACTACATATTTTTTTATCGAATTTATATTTCAACGTTTTTTTTCGATATCCTATTGTGATGGAATCATTTAAATTTTTATATAATTTTACCATGTGGCGGTACCAAATTGTAACATTATTTTTACGCATTAATATAACCAGCCAACCAACCTGCCCCCGCTTGCAGAGCCGAGCTCCTTACATTCGTTTCCACAACGCCGCCGCCGCGCCCAATAGCAACTCTATTCAGTGTCCTAGTGCCGCGACTTCTGATATATTTTTAATTTAGTTAACAAAGAGTGTATTAATATGCAATTAATAAATCGACACATCTAACAGAATTATTTCCTTCACCAGGTTACAGACAGATATACATGTTATACACTCCTTCTTTACAATAATATAAATAATTACACATTTTATTCAGTTCCAGAAACTTGTCGTCACAAGCTCTGGTCAACGGAGAGTTCATATGGCTACCGGCTCATCAGCCAAACTTCTTCCGTAAAGACAATGACCAACATCACCGACGAGAGTTGCTCTCAATTCCTGCTAAGGTCCATTGGAAACGACATCATTAGATCAGCCCAGTTTCAGCTGCAGTATCCCCCCAGCACTCAGTATGGCGGACCAGACGGTCAAAATAACATTGAGAACTTTTCATCTGTATTGGGCAATTGTATATTGAGCCTTGAGAATAAGTTCACGGAACCAGAGTCATTCAGAGTGGCCAGTGGAGACTATTGGTATAAGGAAAATCAGTGCGTTGAGGATCGTAAGTAGATTATTAAAATTATTGTATTCAATAAATTACAGTGCTTTGCGTATACATAAGAAAATAATAGTGACATTATCATCGATGCTAAATCGATATTTGACGTACACATTGCCGACATTAAGTATAAATCATTAAAAAAGATGGGATTTATTCACAGAATATGTAAACCATTCAAGAACCCACAATGAATGCTAACCTTCTACAGCGCTTTTATTAAAAGTAAACTGGAATATGGAGGTTCTATTTGGTATCCCCATTACTGCAAATATGAAAAACATTGTTGAATCAGTTAAGAAAACAGTTAAAAATATTATCTTTTAAACGATATTTTACATGACCATCTAAGATCATTCGACGTACGTCTTGCATACCTCAACATTAATTCACCTACAATTAGAAGTCAAATGATTGATTCAATCTATATATATAAAAATCAATGTAAGTTTGTTTGTCCTTGATTTTCTCGTTTTAAAATTAGTATGAACAACATTGAAGCCATGTTTTATTTAGGTTACCTCATTGATATAACACTCTGGTTAGCCACAGATTATATATTCAAAAGAAGAAGGTTTTTTTGGGTAGAATATTTTCAAAATGGAAAACACGAGTATGTACCTACTTAAGAACTTTATGATTTAGAGATATTTTGAAAAAATAAACGTTTGGAATGAAATAAAATATTCAAATGAATGTTTCTTTATTTGGAGATAGTTATTTTCGCTGTCAAATCAAATCAGCTAGTATGTTTATAAAAAATAATTCAGTCATCCTGACACTACATTATGTCTTAGTAGTATCGAAATAAATGTACCTAATTCAGCCTAAAGCAGACGAGGTAAAACTTTTTTTTAAACCACCGTTAGCCCCCAAATAATTTTTAAAGCTGCCTCTAAAACCGCGAAAAATTAATTACTTTAATGGCCTATATTGCATAATGTAAAACAAAAATGAATAAATTACTTCTAATCTGTACTAGATATTTACTATAATTTTTGATGAAAAAAAAGATCATTAGGTTTAGTTATGTGATCAAATCCATAATTAGGTTTTTCATGAAACAGGCTGCGCAGTCGTTCCTCTTAATGCCAAAAAAAGAGTACAATTAACCTAATAAAACATTAATTCTCACTATCGGTAGATAGAATTTTTTTTATTGTAATCAATATGTATTTTGAGTGTTTGGACTTCTTCTAACAATTCAACTCCTTAGATGATAGTTGTTAATATTCATCTTAAAATGTTTACTTTCAGTTCCCAAAAACATAGATCGTTGTTCTTACGAAGAATATTATAACCAAACGCTGAAACATTATGATGACATGGTACAAGGAATATCAACACAAGAGGTAAAATAATCGTTATAATCTATTTTGTTGTTTATAAAAAATAATACGTTATTATATATATATATATATGTAATCATTATTCTTCGACATCCTTGCTTAGAGCAATATAGCTAATTTTTCTGCTTTGTAAAGGTATTCCTTGGGTTTGTTCAGTTTTGCTGTTTTGCTGTTTTGACAGCCCACAGTTTGCTTTAATTCCTCAGCCCATCTAATCCATGGGCGACCTCTGTTTTAGCTCCCCAACCAAAAAATATGATTTCCATCTGTCATCTAAAAAGTGTGAAAATTGTGATAGTATTGTTGGCTACCTTTGTTTTTGGATTCTGATTTATATTTCTTTCCATAACGCGAAGAGTTTTTTTATCTTCATAAAACATTGTAATGAAATAAAGAAATGAGACCTAATCTGGAAATACAAATTAACATTTATACGAATCCACCCACCATAACAATTACATTTATATTATTTTCAGTGCAAAAACAGATGCGAAAAGGAAAACCAGTTCAACTGCCGAGGTTTCACAACAGTCCCTTTTGAAAGGGGTAAGAATCAACCGCTCCTCTCGCTGGGAAGTGATGACAAGAGTGCCAAGACCTGCTACCTTCACAGCGAAGATACTTTGACTCATGGGTCGTGGCTGCTCACGAGACTTCCAGAGTCAACCTACTATAGAAGGGTGACTTGTCTCAATGGTGAGAACAAACTCTAACAATTTTTAATGCACCTCGATGCATCTACCTATATTGTTCTACTAGCTGAAGTACTCGGCGTTACCCGGGGTTATAAATGGTTTGGAGTAAATTTTAGAGTTTGTCATGTGTTACCCCTACCCCTACCACTACTTAGTAATTTTCCTCTTATTTTGAACGTTAAGTGTGCAAAATTTCATCAAGCTCGGAATAGAACTTTAGATTTGTATACAAAACAAACACATACCACCCTCCCGGGGCATTCTTCTTTATATTATAGAAGAAGTAAATTATTATTGCGCTACTACTTGTATGATTATTTCTTATTTTTTATTGTAGTATTATATAACAATGTTGAACTTATACTCCTTCTGAGAGGCTACTTACGGTAGCTTAGCGGGTACAAATTCCCATTATATGAAAGTAATATTATATTTTAAAAATAAAAATAAAAGTTATGAAGATAAAAATGTTTTCGACATCATACTAGACAATAATGACTTTGTTCAGTGATCATCATGACTATGAGTTGTCTTAATCAAATTGTTTGTTTGACTCGAGGGTTTTGTAAAAAACATTGATGTACTCTTAACAATCGTCATCCCCATTAGCACATCACAATATAACAGTTTTGATATCTGCTTTCCACTGCCCTTAAATCATATATACCTATACAGGTTCCGCCAATATGCAAATATCTTTAAAACCAGCTTGTTGTCATGTCAAAAGCATAAAGATATTCCCAGGCGGGGTTTTGATTTGATTCCCTTAATTAGTCCGACATTGTTTTTATTGAAATCTCGATAAGAATTATCATACCCAACAGAGGAGAGGTTAATTTTGAATGGAGTAATGAACAGTGCTATTTAAAATAATATAATAGTTCCCGGAACGAGATTAACAAGGTTTGGACGACTTTTGAAGGCCGTTTGTATTATAAAGTCGAAACAGTAATCCGCCCTTCCGAAAGTTTAATTAAATGGCCGAGATTTTTGAGAATATACGGAACAAGCCTTAATATCAAAGACACGAAGGTTTTATTCAAAATCATAAAAGTACGAAGGGTAAGTTTTGTGTTAAAATTCATACAATCTACGCAAACATTTGCATTAAAAGAAGATCCGACCTCGTTATCAGACAAGGGTTCATTAATAAATGGCCGTCTCAAATTTTAATTACGCTCGCCTGCTTTGCATACCGAGCGCGAGCGGCAGGTCCGGGAAATATTTGAGAAACAACTAGATGTATATTTCCATACGTACTTTCTCAGAAACCAAATAACGGCGGGTCATTAATTCGAGCGTTTCTTTAACCACTTGAATAAATGGCCGCGTTATGAAATATGGATGAAAAATCCGCTGGCACAATTATAAACATTTAGATGAAACCGCTCAATAGAAGTCGGTCCTATGGCCGCTTCATTTGGTTCGCTTCCATCTGTCGCTTTGTGTTGGAGGTACTCAAGTTCATTCAAATTCAGGCTTTGTGTGGTGTTTATGTGTTTAGTATACCGGGCCTTTTATGCTCCACATTTCTCTTCGACCCAATAAGACCCTGCTGTCAAAAATGTATGACTTCGGCGAAGGAACTTAGTTCCTTCTTACAATGGTACGGAGGTAGCAGTGGCGTGAGTGTTTTATTTTCACCCTTTCTCATGAAAAAAATAACAGACGACCTAACATAGTTAACACATCTCGAGAGACCTTTTTATAAGTACATAGATATATATAATCACTTTATATAATATAATTATAGTAATGACCGGTAAGTGGCTAAATTGGCATCGCGTCTGGGATCCTACCCACGCATCGAGTTCAATTCCTTGGCTGGCAAAGTCTCCCATCACGACAGAAGCAACATCTTCCGCTTACTATGATGGTAGTAGAAGATTTTAAAATATTGTCAGGTTACTCGTAACCTGAGAATGTTTGTCTGTCTTAAAAGAAAAAAAAATGAATTGAAAAACATTTAGATAAATTTCTCATTTCTTATTCTTGATTTTTAAACTGTACTTACATTATCCGGTATACATACCCAATAAATTTATTGATACTTTTGTCACATCTCTTTACACTTAATTATTATACTGTTTTTTCTTTATATAATAATATCATATCGGCACCATATCCTCTCTGCATACTTACTTTACAAATGAGGGGATGTACAACAGAAATAATCCTTAAGGCTTTAGGGGATCAACTTTCCGAGGGATCAACTGTCAGAGGGATCAACTGTCGGAGAGATTGACTGTCGGAGGAATCAACTATCGGTGGGATCAACTGTCGGGAGATCAACTGTTATGGGACCATCTTAGCATGTCAAAATCATATTTTTATATATTTGTATAATGACACTTAATATGAACAAAACAAAGGTTCTCTTAGATTTTTGTTAAATAATTTGTGTTTCAAGTAAATAAATATTTTTATTATTATAATTTTGATTTGGATAACTTACTGAAGCTCGATCTATCCGGGAGAGACGTCCTGGGTTCGAGTCCCAAGTGCGACCTTCCCTTATTTTATTTTAAGTGTCTTTTCTCTTTCATATTTCATTTGAGATATGTTAATATTTTCTTCAGTGATAAAATATATACGAAAAATTGCAATATACGGATATAGGTTACTATGCGCCATTGGAAGGTTATGAATTTGTGTTTCGGTTCAAGTAAATTTACCAAAGAAATATAATGTCTCGCATTTTTTTAAAATTTAATGCTGCTGTGTTTTGCTCGGAATATTGTTCTTAAAAAAAAGCGAAAAACAGATTTTTTAAAATTATTTTCATAATTACTCATTCCAGTCAGCGTCGTTTGTACGCCCACGGGAATGTCCGTCACGTACCGCCCCCGAACCGATTTCCGCGGCCGCATATATGCCAGCGGCTATAGCGAGACCTGCTCTGCGATGGGCCTGGGCCGCTCTGTACCCACCAAGCTGGTGGTGCCCTTCAACCATCCCGACTGCGGGGTCAATCAGGCCTTCGCGCTGGATGACGGGGAACAGAACATCGGGAACAAGTAAGCATCGAGAGTTATTTTTTGTGTAACATCCGTTCTATTGATATGAAAGAGGGCAGGAGAGAACGAGAAAAAAAGGATTATAAAAGATTGTCCAGTGTCTCTTCTTCATCACCCCGTTACTAAAGGTAATACATTGTTTATTTTCATATGAAGCGGTAACTTGGTGATGTGACATTATAATTTAAAAAATAAAACAATAACTTTGTTTTCATCACTATTCAGGATTCGACTAGATAACTTAGAAGCATTAGAAATAAGGAAAGCTAAAAACGCTAATAGTAGACTCATAAATAATCAAATAAATTTGAGTAAAAGTCCAATCCTTAAATTATTCCCAATAAACAAATACCCTTGCCGGTCAGCAGGTACCCGCTGATCTCCCACCCTCGCCCCTTCACTAGCCTGTTTGTATCAATCTATAAAACACGTGCATCTTAGTTCTGTTTGTATCAATCTATAACACACGTGCATCTTAGTTCAAAGTTTAGTTGTATACTGTCCTGAAGAAGCTACGTTAGTAGCGAAACCCGGTCGGCTAAAGTAAAAATAAAAGTGATCTAAACAAAGTTATTGTTTTATTTTTTAAATTGTAATACATTGTATTATTTACAGTCTCTGGACTCTTTTTCCGCCACCCCAACTAATTTTATTTTACTTCTTCAATAAATTTAAATTCACTTTGTGGTGTCATTTTCAATAAGGTGAATAATAAATGTTTTGTGGAAACCACTATTTTATATATTTATATCTATAATGTATATTATATGGTGGTTTACACCAAATATTTATTATTAATTTTACTTTATCATATATTTTTTTTTTGTATTTATCGACAATTACACAAAATACACAATACGTAATGAGATAAACAAGAGCCACAGAAAAAGAACAGCACATACATAATACATTACTTAAGAAGTAAAAAAAAAATTGGATTAGAGAGAACATTCAAGGTAAAGTCCGAACATGGTTTTGGTAGAGTACTTGATGTTAGACATATTAAATGATAAACATAGAAGTTTATTTTCGTGAAGCCTGACAAAAATCATTTATTCTGGAACCAAAAATTTGTGCTGGCTTGTATTAACAAATTTCGATAATTTGGACGTTGGAGAATGGTACTCATAATTAGTAGTAGTGATTGAGGAAAAAAAACACTTTTATTAATATTTTAAAGGACATTACATTTTGGTTGGCGTACTGTCAGGCTAAGGTTGGACACGCACCAATATGCTTATATGCGTGATATTCAACAAAGTTGTCTTCAAACATATGTCGAAGTCCTACCAGGATGATATGGTACAATCAAGTAAGTCAAATACTTGAATCGCTCACTTCAATGGTCGGAATACAAAATAATATGTATGAAACTACGTATGCACCTGAATGAAGCTAGAAGTTTGTGCAAAATATTTTTAGTTCTTCTAAGGTTCTCTCTTCTCTAGCTTTCTGCCCTATCTGCCCTCCTGCGGATAAATAGCGTGATACTAAGTTTAGTAAAACGTTGTCATTAGTTTGGATGAAGAATCTCTATTTTCATTAGGCGGATTTTATCAATTAACTTATTTAAATCCGATAGGGTGAGGCAATGATATATTGAAAAATTTTAATATAGCCTTTTATTACGTAGTTTTGTGCTTAAAACATTTTTTTGTTATTTGAATACTCACTTTCCACCCACCGATTACTTCTTGGAAAATCCTGAGTTGAAAAGTTCTCAAGAGACAGACTTTTTTTATCATTTCTATGAATAACACTATGGAAGTATTTAATAAATCTATTTGAAGGATTTTCATTGAATGTCAGTTTTAAGAACTTCGGTTTTCAGAATATGAAAATCAATAAAGTGAAAAGCTTTAATGTTTTTATTGGAATAACTTACTGAAACTTGTAAACCTCATTGTCACATTTTTTAAGAGGAACGGCTACGCTGCCTGTTTCATACATAACTTAAGTTTGGATTTGAGGCCAAAATACCCCTCCAAACTGAATGACATATTTTTATAATTAAAGGTTTAGTAAATATCTAGTACGTGTTAGAAATATTTTATTTATTTTTCTTTTAAATTATGAAGTGCATGCCACGAAAAAAAAAAGAAAATTATTTGCGGGATACAGTATTTAAAAAAATATATTTCTTATTTGATATGTAAATATGATTACGTAAATAAAACATTTAAAAAAAAAAACTTTTATTCGGGTCGATATTTTAAATTATATTCGGCAAATTTGGGTTCCAACGTAAATTGGTCATTTTTAAGTTAATCAAAAGTCCACCGTAATGCTTACTTTCATATTTTTTTATTTTACATTTCATTATATTTTCAAAGTAGATGGGGAAAAACTTTTTTTTTACATCACCGTTAGCCCCCAAATAATTGTTAAAGGTGCCTCTAAAATCACGAGAAATCAATTCTTTAATGGACTATATTTCATAATATAATACACAAATAAATAAATTACTTCTAATCCGTATTAGATATTTTCTATACTTTTTGATGAAACAAAAAGATCATTAGGTTTAGGTGAGCATTTTGGCATCAAATCCAAAATTATGTTTTGTATGAAACAGGCCCATCAGCCCTTAATCATTTATGATAATCATTTATGATATTATTAACAAACCTCTATTAAAATATTGTATTCATTGATTAAAAAAAACATATTACAATGAAGTTTATGAGCTTCAATAAGTAATTCCAATAAATAAATTGATATTAATCCCAGACTTGTAGAAAAGGTCAATAAATGTACCAAATAAAAAAATGGATAAGTGTATCCGAGACACTATATAGATTGAAAATAAATTCGCGTAGAGTCTTGCAGTCAATATAGAAAGATGCAACTAAAAATATATGAAAATTAATTGAAGATGATATTATAACAGTACTTAAATTGAAGTACGATATCGATAAAAATGACGGAGAACAATGGATAGACCGAAAGGTCCTTGGTTGGGGTCCCAGATGCGACCGTTTCCTTTTTAGTTTCGACGTCTTAGAGATTTGTTAATATTATCTTCAATGATTAAAAAGCTTTAAATTTTCTAACGAGAGCAATAAAACAATATTATTAATTGGCTGCGTAACACCAAGTGTATTAAAAGTAGATCAGATTTTTCATTATTTATACGAGATAATATTATACTATCGTATTTCTATACATATGACATGTCAACAAAATTAAAAGATAATTGGAATATCGCAAGTTTCAATTATCGGTAAAAAAATCTAATAATCCGTGTAGTAAACTGCTGCTTTCAATTTAGGTAAATGAAAGTGTTAATAGTCAAATAAATATGATTATTATTACAACTTTTTTTTTTTTAAATAAATACATCTTAAATTTATTTTCACTTTAACAACTATATTATTTAGAATATTATTCTTAAAATTTTTTAATAATAATAACTATTATTTTTATGCCTTTTTATTGTCTTGATTTTATTTATATTAATACTAAAAATAAAAATAAATTATAATTTTTAAATTTTTAATTAATTACTTACCTACTTTCCCCACTCATTGTTACTTTTTGTTTTAGGTCGTAATTGGTCTATTCTTACATTATTATTTTTCTATCTTTATTATTTATCTGTACTTGTCATTATTTTTTAGAATACTGTGTATCCTGATGAGAGAAGCGTCCCTTTCGAAACATGTTGATATTTAAATATGAAACAGTGGTGTTCACAAAGTAATTTTAAGAAGTACCTACAGTTCACATAGAGTTTTTGACCATGTGGACAGGTAGTTAATAATGTTTGCAAAATTTCTGCATTATTTTCTCAAAAATGCAATTTTTTTATCCTGTAGTCTGAAACTAGGGGTGCGAATTATTCATATCCTAAACCGTGCACATATGAACTCATACATGTAAATGCAAAGAGAATAATATATTTAATGCAAAAACCTTCCGTTCCACTTTCTCCATCTAATTTTTGTGTTGTATTTTTTTTTACAGAACACTCATGTACACGCTTCTGGTGATACAGAATAATCCCATAATCCAGGCCCAGGGGGACCGGTTTGTCCGCGTTGGGTGCGTAGCACCGCCCACCCTCAACCTTACCCTCGGAGCGGACATTAGCGTCGGAAAGGATGGGTCTGTTTACTCTCATTTCCTTCACCCCCTACATCCCCATGCCCCACCTGTATGTGCCCGAGCCACGATGTTTTCACAAGTACTAATAATATCATTCTTAGAAAAACGATTTAAAATTAATGATATCGATGAAGATGACACAAATTGAACTTGTCTCATTAGCTAAGTCGGTTGAGCGTTGCCCCGGATAGGCACAGGACCTGAGTTCGATTCCCAGATGCGACTGAAATATTTTTAGTTTCTGTCCTTTTGTCCGGTTTCATCTTTCATTTAGGTTTGTTAATATTATTTTCTTCAATGATTAAATATTTCAATGAGGTTTTTAAATCTCAATAAAAATAATTAATAATAAAAAAAAAATTAATGTGTTTACTATATACAGGAAATAACCTTTCCAATTTGGTTTAACCTTTAATTGATATTTTGGAGACATCAGCTATATAAATAAAGATTAGTAAACATAATCTTACTTAAACGCAGGAAGGGGATAAGAAGGCCAATCTGCATAAGATAAAAGCACTTGTTTTAAACGTAAACAATTTATTCAAACGCCTAAAACGGGGTCGTCTTATGTAAAAACCGCACACAACAAATAATACACAGAAGTGCCTTAATGCGCAATGGGAAGCAAAAAATAAGATAGGCGAGGAGTGAGCTGGACATGTCGCCAATTTAAGTATATAGCAAATAACTAAAAAGGTTCGGCTCGTTTACAAAAACTGAATATTTAAAAATGTTTAATAATTTTCTTATCGCAATTAATATTACGAGAAACAAACGTGGATTGCAGTCTTCTAGGTTAGTGGAAAAAATTATGTCACGTAACCCTTTCCTCTAGGCCAACGAAATTATACGTTAGGGCAAGTCTATCATCATCGGTGATAAAACCTAAGGGTAAGTGGGGATAACACAAAAATAGTATTAATTTATCAAATGAAAACTGTGTTTTTCCTGCTTACTCCGCAGTACGTCAGATTCTACGCAGTACTAATGATTTTGCGTTTTTTTATAATAGAACTAGAGAACTTCAGCCCAATTCGGCATAATTTTAGTAATTGATTTCGGAAAATATATTAGTTATATATTTCATGGGAAAATTATAAGTGCTAACTAACATCGAAATTCAGGCAATATGATTAAAACATCAATTTGAAAATCTAATACCTTGATTAAAAAAGCAAATAAAGATAGAAACAATGTGGGTAGGTATACCACAATATTAAAGTTTTAACCATGTTCTTATTATTCGTCCAGGTTAAGCCGGATAACGCACTGAGCTGCTTTCTCCCAACTAGGAAATATATAATTAAGTCGTCAAAATGACAAAATGAAGCGTATGAAATCGGGCAGTGTATTCGGGTTTGTCTTTCCATCATTGTTCTAGTATTAATTGAGTTATTTGATAGTTGAGAGCAGCTCAGTACGTTGTGTGACTCAATTTGAATGAAGCTATTATTCTGTTCAAGTTTAATATGTAAAACTACGTTTTTGTTTAAAGTTTTTAAAATTGAGAAAAAGCATCGGTAATAAAAGGGAAAACATTTTGTGAGTTTCATTATAAGTACCTACACAGAAATAATATAAATAGATCGTATATAAAAGCCTTCTTCACAGTTCGATAATGCCTTTGGAAGACGAAACAGATGTCTCGCTTAATAATAATAATTACCTAGAAGAACGTCTTCATAAATAAACCGCTTTTAGATTGAATAAAAATAGTTATTATAAAGCCGAAACAGCTGTCACAATAATAAAAAAACTAAAATATTCGCAGAACTTAATAATAACATAATTAAATTATGAAAAAAAAAACTTTATATATAAAATAAAGATATTAATAAAAATATACAACCTATCTCTTTTCTGTATATTTTCATGGTTATTCTACTCGTATATACCAGTATATTTATGTATATATGTATTGTTAATTAAATTGTTTAATTTTTTATACAATATAACCCTCTTGGATGAATATCGTTTCCTAAGGTACATCCTACCTTCCATTCATCACGAGAAATTTTGGGATCATTTTTCCAAAACAATTTTTAAATCTCTAATCGTTAAAGCAAAATAGGCATCACACGATATTTTAAAATGTTATTGATTACTTTACAATTGATCTAAGATAAGCTACATATTTCAAAGCCAATCCTTCCTCAATGCTCAGACGGAAGTTAATATTTATTTATTATTAGACCTTTCCTTCCAGCAGCGATAAATCTCCCGAAGGTTCCGCTTCGATACCCGCCTCCTCCATTATCAATACTACAGGCTCCCAGGATGTTCCCAAGGTGAGGATGTACATCATTAATGATCCTGATGCAGGAGACCCCACTGCACAGGTCAATGGAGGGGCCGTATCTCTCGGGGAGACGATTGAGCTGAGAATTGAATCGGAGTTCGCGAAATCAGGTATTCAAACTTGCAAACTGAACATCCTGTGCCCTTTCTCCCACATTTCTTGTCATATACAGGATGAACCACCGAAATTTGATTTAAATGTACCTTGAACTTGAAGAAAAATATGTTTTAGCAGGAGTCTAAGGAAGGTTCTTGAAGTGTTAATAATTGTCATTTGAAAAATAAGTGGCTTTAAACTTTTATTTTATTTTTATTTGTTTATGGCTTTGTGTTATTATTGAATCCAATGAAATGAATTGCATTTTATTACTCCTGTACAGCTTTTGAAATGAAACATTAATATGAATCTTGAAAAACAAATTAGAAAGTTAACGCGATGTTTTACCTCGAAGAGCACATACTGGGAGAAATAGCTTTAACACTTTGAGATACTCATTTAATTGTTTTTGTACATACCTTTTAGTTATTCCCCATAAAAAGTACCGATTACTAATAAATATTGCCTATCAATAAAGTAGATAATTTTAAAATTGGAATATTATAGAAATTATCCTTTACATTAAAATGATATGTATTTTTTGGGTTTTTATTTTTATAACGAACCCCGTAGTGTACATATTACATATAATATCTCAAATTCTGTAATAACTTTTTTTTATTTCGTAAAGCTCTTTATGCTATGCCATGGTTGTCGTCCGTTACCTTTGAGGAGCCGTTACTGTTATAAAGTGGGTTAACGATTACATTTTTAATTTTACGAGAGCATTTTAAATTCCCTGGCGATAAAATCCCCCACTTCTTTCTTCGCGGTCGATGAGCTTCTGAGCTATGTAAATACACATGCGTAGGCCGTGATTATGCAATTGAAATGTAAGAACGTCGTCAGTCTGACAACAAAAGCAATAACACTACACTTACGGTTATATTTTTAGAGAAAATATACCATGCATGTCGTCCGTCACGACTTTTTTGCTGTGTTACACCCTGTATTATTTACTATTTTACTGTGTGTGCTCCTGGAAAGGATATAGCTTTGATTCTTTGCAGTGGAAGAGTTTGCGTCCCTTGTGGCAGTTCAAAGGGTGCATTTAAATGTGTTGAAGGAATGATACCCCTAAAATACATGGGAATAATAAAATGTAAAGTTGAGAGTCATTTGTGTGAAGTAAGGAGTCTTCCATGCAAAATTGGAAGTTATGTATACAAAGTAAGGAGTCACCTATGTAAATTCAGGTGTCATCGAAAATCAGTAGTCATCTATAGAAGTAAGGATTCATCTACGCAAAATGTCGATCATATATATACCTATTTAAAGTAAATAGTCACCTACGAAACCTAAGGAGTTATCTATACAAAGATAAGAGTCATCTATGTAAACTTAGGAGTCAAATACCTATTATAACAAATTTCGCCAAGTTTAGAGCATAAACCTTATGTATGAAGAATAAGCATATGAAAATAATATTTTTAAACGGTTCGCCTAAAGCAGGAAGAATATTTTGTAATTAACAAATACAATCACATAATTATCAGTTTTCGGACAAGGTCGTCCATTTAACGTGTCCAATATTGAGAAACGTTTTAAATATTCCAGATTGTTTTTTAATCAATACCCGTTTAATTAATCAATTTAGAAAGAGCGCTTTAAGCAACCCTCGGCTTAAAAAAAATCCTCCGCGGAAAACGAAACAAAACGCTTTGAACGTTATAATTAACGCGTGGGAATAAATAAGCAAGGAAGGTTTTCAGTAAATTTAATTTGGTCGGGAAGAAAATTGATTGTGCTTAAAAATAATAAATGGTAAAGGCGAGCTTTTATTGTTCTTGGCGCTTTGTCCTCCCAATTTCATCCCCTTATTCAATTTTTTTAAACATTAAAATAAATAAGCTGGCGATACAAAAGACCGTTTCTAAGTATTCTTAATTACGATACATTTATATTATCTAATCGCCGTTTGTCTTGCGGTTTCAAACTTAGATTAAATTAACGTATTCATCAAGATTGTCGGGTGTTTTTATAGTGGAATTAGTTTTCGGGTACTTGGTTTCCCATTCATGGATGGCCATAACAATTATTCTTCTTTAGGGATCGTTTTGAGGACTAAATATAGGACAAGTAAATATAAATTAAGGGGGTGAACGAGAAAGGTGTTTGAACTTTGTGAAATATTTTTTTTTCTTTTCTCTTTCTGTGTGTTATATTATGCTTTTGTTATATTTCCCTTATTTCTTTTTATTATTTAGCACAATTTGTCAACATTTTTTACTGTATTCTTAACACTAACGCACTTCCCAATGTTAGAGTTATAAAAATCATGTTAATAATCTGTTAATGTTTCAAAACAATAAATATTACTGTCGAATTTTCAAAAATGTTCTATTAAAATGGAATACCAATAGAATTTCCATATAAAATGAAATAAATATTAGTACATTGTTAGAGAAAAATAATAACAGAAAGTGTTATATAAATTTACACGATGTATGTTTTTTTCTCATCTTTTCATTAATGAATATTTCAGATTTAGACATCCACGCCTATCATCTGGTGGCTTCTTCACAACTGGGAGACAGCTCCGTGCTTCTATTAGATGGTAGAGGTTGTCCCACTGGTCAAGTCGATTTTCCATCTCTGGTGCATACAAGATTACCTCCAGGCTCCAATATAGGTTTCAATGAAAAAGGTGAGGACCATTTCCATGCGGTATTTATTTTTTAATTTTTTTTTGTTTATTCTTCATTATAAATAAATACCCGCTATACTGTCAGACTAATTTGTCAGCAGGAATATTTAATAATTGTATCATGTATATACGTATAACCCAAATTCCAATTAGTACAATATAGAAGAATACGTATCCTTAGAAAAAGATACCCAAGAAGCAGTTATAGGTTGAATGATAACGCATAAAGTATAAATATATCGTTTACAACTAATACCTGCATGAATTCTGAAACAAAAGTTAAGTTGTACAATAATAATTACATTTAATATTATGTATAATGTTTGTACCTATAATAATGAGCTTACACGTAACTCAGTCGTCACATTATTTAATTAACCACGCGGCAAGACGTTAAAGTATTGTACTCGTTATTTAAATCATCTATAATGAACACTTGTTGGGTCACTTTCGTTCTTTATTATAAAAATATATTTACACTGTATTTATATTCGATATCGAATTCAAATGTAGAAGTTAATACGGGAGCACAAATGGAGCTGTTGAATCACCGGAAATCATTAAAGGAACGATTGCTTTTTGATAGCTCGGTCCGTGATGAGTCTGAATCTAAAGTTCGTCCTTTTTATTGGTTGTCGCGTCGCTAATGTGGGAGCTCTTGTTTTGTACCTAAGTTTCCTGCTAAAGTATTTGCTTTCCATAATACAATGGTTATGTATGCATTCAATTAAAGTTTTATGAATGTCTGTACATGTGCACCAATGCACAAAATCCAAAGTACATGTTGTTCGCCTTAACTCTTGTTGTGCGATATATACTATTAATTAACATTGAAGATATGTTATAGGTTATATCAATTTTTTTATTCATATTTCAGAAAAGACCATCAAAATGTACAAATTGCTCAGTCTTCGCGTATAAATCGCGCACAAAAGCAATAAAATCGCGATTCTTGTTGTATTATTTTGTTTTACTGTAAAAAAACTCTCTTTTCAGTCCTCACCCACTGACCGACATAATGTGTTGTTTGTTTGTGAAATCCAGTTTGATTTACTGCACAATTTGTGTAGTGTGCATTTGCGAGTCAGCGCAGTTCATTTTGATATCACAAATCATAATGATAAATAGTGGCTGTAATTTTGATTCAAATCTGCTTGCCAAATTTGTACCCGGAGCGGGAACGTAATTCAAAATAATCAGTTAAAGTCCGGTAAAAATTTCATTAAAGAAAGCTAATCTGAGCTTTACCTATATAATTAAAATGTGCGAAAAACTATTGAGACATATTTATATATTAAATAAAACAAACACTCTGTTTTAAACCACTAATCTATATTTAAATCATCACTAGTTTCGCTTACCCCAAGCTCCGTCAGGATAAAATTAAAAATTAAACAATGGAACGGTGAGATGGACATTTGTTTACTCGTAATATAACGGGACAACGCATACAAAAGAACGTGACATAACGTTTATTTGCAAGTATGCATATAAATTTCTGCAGATATTCTGTGCTTTTAATTTTAAAAAGTATGGTATTTAATAAAAATGCAATAACTTGGACAGATATCAATCAATTTTAATGATTTTTAAAATTTAATATTTAAGTTCTAATTAAAAAAACTACATATTTCAATTTAAAAAATAGAAAAAAATATAATTTTTTTGATTATTTCACTTCACAATTGTGTTTTCCCGCGCATAGTCCATGTGGTCCCTCTTTATAGCGAGCGCATATGAGATTGGATCGCCTTATCTCGTTTGTTTTTCTGCACACATTCATTTATGGGAACAAAGGTCTCGTCGTCCGTAGTGCCGCTGTCATTTGATACATTACGATCACCCGCAATAGAACTAACTTCCGGCATGATGAAAAATATCGAATAACTTTATTGTGTATTTATTTTAACAGTATAAACAATCAATACAGTTATCAAGACACGCGCCAACCGCAATATACCACGATCAAATTGAACACGTGCTCCCCCGAGGACAACAAAAAGTACACTGAAAATTGCAGCGCTACAGCGCTGCGTCGCAAAAAGTAATGGGAAATTTTCAATTAACTGGAAATATACCTAATATGGGACTGTAAGACAAATTAAGTGAATTATTAAGAATACCACCATCAATTTAAATGGCTTTCTTTATTTCCAATGCTTCTAAATTATCTAATCTAATGCCAAAACAATTTTTGAATAAAATATTAGCGCCGGTGATATGCGGTGGATGGGGAATTCCGAAAAACCATGGCTATTTAATAATCTAAGATGTTCTTTGATTCTGATATTGACATTACGTGCTATCTTACCGATGTAAAATTAACGGTTATTACAATTTATTTTTCTCGATGTCCAACTGGCTTAGTTGGTAATCCTTAACTTTTGAATTATTTAGAAATATTCCTATATTGTTATCTGTATAAAAAGCAGGTCTTACTTCAGATGGAAGATTTTTGTTTAATAAATATGTCAAACCACAAAGTAATTGCTTTCTACGAAAACATATTTATATGTTATACTTCCAAGATCTTGAACATTATTTTCATCTGTGTAATTTTGTATACGGGAAGTGTACCCAATTGACAGAAGAAGGATGTACGTAAAATACTGTGGAAATGAGATCCCTGAGGTGAACATGTAGTAAAACCACATGTGAAGTAACACAAATATGATGATTTGGAAAGTAAGTCTGTAATGAACCATATAAAGAAAGGGACGATTGGAGAATATATAACGTGAATGCGATTGGTAGAAGAAGTCGGGGACACCCGGGAATACATGATACGACAAAGTGAATGTGGAAAATACCTATGTACTTCAGTCGGGTTATGTCAAAATCAGTATAACAGAAGAGTATGTATGAGACAATGAATGTGAATGAATCGAGGGGCGTATGTGTGACGGTCAGTCCTCTCTATCTACCCCTTCCTTAAAAGGCGTGTTTATTAGGTTGGGTTAGGTTAGGTTAGGTTATTAGCTACTTCGTTAAAAAACATTCTCCCAACTTCATGAGCACTTTATATGTTTTATGTGTATCATTTTTCCATCAGGTGGAAATTTTTGGACAAGTGGAACATCCGGCAGGTTTGATAGAAATGGAACCATTGGCAGCAATTTCACAAATGGAGCAGTGAGACTAAGTGCCAGATTCAGGGCGTTCAGATTCCCTAACTCTCACGTGGTCAAGTTCAGCGTCATGGTGCAGTTCTGCCCCGGAACCTGTGAGCAGGTAGGGACTTAAAACTCATTAGGTTTGTATTTTGACTACAAACTGGGTGCTTTTATAGCTGCCGGTTTGGTATGTCTGGTTAGCCAGTTGACCGATTAGTTTGTTGGTAATTTTAATTTATTTATTATATTGTGTACGCCCTTTAGAGGCTCATAAATATTTTATTTTTAATACTGACACAGGTGTAGAATATTTATATATACTTATGCTCTAGACATGTATCTTGTTTATAATTATTGAGGATGTATACTATAATAACCTTCCATGTATTTGCATTCTGTGCAGTTGGGAACTGGGTACTTTGCAAAATCATATTGACTAATTGCTTTTAAAAGGCACTGGTGGCCTATCACCCACATCAACCGCCTAAAATGTATCTGTCAACACTGCAAATGTCTGATTTAATATAAATGCTAGGCTAGTTGAACGAGTGGTACAAAACATCGGATTATAGGTCCTCTGCTATCTGCAAAATGTACTCTATCATATTACAATTAATATAATATTAAGTAGTAGGAGATTTTCAAATATTGTCACGTTATTCGTAGCTCGATATTTGTTTTTCTTTAAAAGAAAAAATTAAAAGCAATTATTATACCTAATAAGGAATGTATAATAACTTTTACCTTAAATGGAACTTTTAACAAATCTATCACTTCTTTTACTTTTAATAATAGCTTTTATAATTTAATTTAAACAACAAGGTTTATTTATAAATTTATTATCAAACTGTTTGATAAGGTCTTCGGAAGGCGACACACCTGTCACGCATAATAATTACCTAGCAGAGCATTATTTTATAATCAACCATTATTTAAAATAAATAATAATAGCTCTTATTAAAAATGAAAAACTTTACATCAAAATGCAGTTCTACAAACTAGACCTGAAAAAAAGCTCTTAATTTGATTAATTGATATTATTTATTTCAATGACAAATAACATTGATTTCCGTAGCAAAATAAGTAAGAGAGTAAGTGCTAATGTCATCAAAATTATTATTTAATTTAATTATTTGATATTTCACCTGCCCATAATTGTAACTGAGGTAGAATAAAAAATATTTTATTTAATCATAGACGAATAGTCAAAGCATTAAGTAATCAATTTCAGTCAATTGAAGGTTATTATTGATTAGATTCTTATAGGTATTTATAATCGTCTAACTGTTAAAATAGTGAACGGCTACACTGCTCAAATGTGATGTCGAAATATTTGCTTTTTTATGATGAGCTTTAAAAAGTTCACACAAAAGCTGGTCTGTTAGGATGGGGGGGTTGGAGCTATGTATAAACTAAACTGCTTCTTAAATTTCTATTCAAAAACTTTAGTTTGAAAGTAACGCCACGAGCTCCGTTACCGGCAGGACGGCGAATTGTCAAGGAATAAACCCTCAAACTACCAGACCATGCATATATCACGCGAACAATGTCATTATTATCTTAGTATAAGGAATGAGACATTGTTCGTTTGGCTTCTGTCTTTATATTCATGAGGTCAAATTGTTTATTTTCGAGAGGTCTTTAGCAAACAAAGTATTACGAAGAATGTAGCACAAACAAAACATTTCAAGATTGTTGCGAAGCTTTGACTTTTTTTCTAGTTATTGCTCTAATAATAATACGTCCATATTATGAACTCAGTGGTAGAGTGGTACGTGTCTTGAATTTAGCCCAAAGGTAATGGGAAAAAAATAACAGCAAATAAATGAGCTAAAAGAAAATGCTCGTTTTTCAATGGCCAATTAAAAATTCTTCCAAAATCAAAGATCTTCTCAGAATCAGAAATTTGGAACAGATGCAACTTTTGGAGCAGTTCAAACTTTTTTTTTTAAATTTTATGAATGGTGTGTGCTATAATTTCTTTGGCTTCAGTCAATAGAACTCTTTTAGGGGTTTCACAATAAAACGACCTCAACATGATATTTAATGAAAATTTAATTTCGAATTAAATCTAATTACCATTATTGACTGAAAGATTTAAATTTCATTTAACATTTATTATTTCTCACCTCTGTACTTATGCACATATAGTATTTTCAATGTGGTAGAATCTAGTATATATTCATTGGAATGGAATATTTCTACAAACAAAAAAAAATCGAAGAAATCTTATGTCTCTCTCGAATTTCAGGGCATAAAGAGAATTTATAACTAACCTATACTACATATGGATATGTACTAAGTTCACGTTATACGAACAGGGTTCTCGATGTTCCCCCATTGAATATGCATATTTGATAATAGGAATGCACTTCCTACTTTTATTCAAAAAAGTCTTTTCAAAATGGGAACATCCACCCCTCGTAGGTTAGCTAGGTACCCAGTACCTACCTACAGATAAAGTCGGGCGGGCATTTCGAGGACTAGAACCGAAAGAGATGAAAAGTTCCAGCTTCGCGATGGAACTGAAGCTGGAAACCGGAGGTACAACTGGAACTTTGGTAATTATAACCAGGGCCGGCTGCATCTTCCCCTCGCGACATTAACTTTACCGGGACTATTTTTCAGCGGAGTGCGAGTGTTTTTCTGTTCGCCCTTTTCTCACCCATGCGAAATTTACTCCGGTCTGAAAGTATTCCCATGTCCTGGGCGTTAATGTTGCATTGCATTTTCCGGTGCGGTCTTTAAATCTCTCTTCTCAAAAACCGCCCTCCGGTTGCGGATACGTTAGGACTTACATAATATGTACTTCGGAACTTTGGGATTCTTAGCACAGTGTGTTTTTATATGCAATATCAATAATATCGTTTAGAAAACATGTATTTTAACACATTATATTTAAACACATATTTATAAAAAAATTGGACTGGTTTCCTTAATTTTTTTCGGTTAGTTGGTCGACCACTCCAAAGCGATACGGGATCAATTCAGGCTAGCTTAATACACCATCATAGAGGTAAAGGCAATATTTTCCGCTTATAAATATTATAGCAGGAGGAAATAAAATACTTTCAGGTCTTTCGTAACCTGGATATGTTGACGGCTTCCATGGTCAAGGGGTAAGGCTCTCGACTACGAATCCGAAGGTCGCGGGTTCAAATCCCGGCGTGCGCAACTAAAATTTATTTAATTAATTTGTGCTATTTCAAAATTAATTAATTTAAAAATAATGTATAGTATATTTGCGCACGTTCCAGAGTGAAAGATATTCTCATTATCGCCCTGGTGAAAGACCACCATTCAGAATTGAAAAATTGCTTGAAATGGCTTTTAGTCGTGTTTGGTGACCAGATCTGAATAGCCAGGTATTTCCCCACCTTCCTCTTTTCCTTCTCCTTCCTCTCCCCAATACCTTCAGTCTCACAACATTCCCCAATTGGGGATACCATAGTCTCACTGGATCCAGACAGTCGGGAGCAGTTGGGACTCTTGCGCGGTATTCATATATAAAAAAAATAAAAAAATAAATTTAAAGAACTTTAAAATTAATGTTATTTACATACTTATTTATTTTATTCAATTTGTACAAATATTTATAAGAATACCGATTATTCAATCTATTTATTTATAATTATACAGTTTACGCAGTGTATATGCAAAGCCAAAAACCCTGTAAATACGTTACAGGACATGAACAGCGGATTGATTTTTCATCCACTATATTTAGGAAGTACGTAGCTTTCCCTACAGGAGTTCATAAATAAGTATGTCCGGCTCGCTCGGTTGTACTGGAGGTTGTGACGTCCTCGAGAGCGAGATTCTGGTACAAAGAAATTTATCTGCGACGGAATCTCACTTTTAAATATATTACCTGTTAAGTAAAATAAAACATATTTTAGTAGAGCAATATCTCTACGTGTCTCTAAGGAGTGGTAATCGGTCATACGAATATCAGTGGCGTGCAGTCCATAAAGGCTGAATAGCTGTGCCTCAAGAAAATACTGTGATATAAAAACTCCACAAATCTCAGGGAAAACAAAAATTTTGTTCGGAAATTTGACGTTTTCGTACACACTTTAAGACAGAAGACAATAATGAAAATGAATTTTCTAATGGCCAAAGAAATATTATGTTAAGCAATTACAATAGATAAACTGCAGCCTACCCTTGGTCATAAAGCAATGCACGTCACTGACCAATATGTATGTATTTTTTTTTCTTTTATGTCCAAAATATGTTTAATCTAAACTGCCCGGAGAAAGTGGCACTATAGTTTTCCTAACATTTCCAAAATAGGGTTCGTTGTGAGGCTAAATGATGTGGGTAAACGAAAGAAATGCTAAGAGGAAGCTGGATACCTGACTATTCGGTCACGAAATTGAGATAGTCATTTTAAATTCACTTTCGTTAGAAAATTATATTTCAGCATATTAATAACCCTATTTATAATACTAATAGACTAGAGCACACTTACAATACTCGTCTCAATTTTAATGAGGGATTGATGGTATCTGAGCATACAAACAAATATGAACAAAGAATTTTAGATCACATGATTCCTCGCTGTTTAAATATGTTACCCGCTGAAATAAAAAAAAATATATAATAAAACTAAACCGTTAATAAATATATTAAAAACATGGCTAACTGAAAGAAATTATTTGTATAGATAATAAGGAAATATTATTTTATGTACGATTTATTGTTGTTTATGTTTTTTTTTTAAAATATTTTTGTATAAATATTTTTGAATAAGATTCTTGAGAAATATTTATGCTTTAAGTTTGTTACAAATGTTTTTTATTTTTTATTTTGAGTTTTGAATAACAAGCTCCCATTAGACAAAATACAAAAAAGTAAATGAATTAAAAAATATACTTATTCGCCACTTTATAAATACGCATTGATATCTACATGTTTATTTATAAAGTGATGAATGCTAAGAACATTTTTAAAATCATTTAATAATAATGCCGCCACAAAGTGAATACCAATCGTTTGAAGAAGTTATACAAAAAAGTAGTTTATTGGGACTTTTTGCACGTATTTAAATTTTTTTTTGTAAAATTTAAATGAAAAAAAACAAAAAAAAAACTTTAAAGTAATCAACATTTTGATTCAGATTGACGATCTCTCGCCAGGATGATGCTGACTATACTCCACTGAATCTAAAACTAAAAGTTTCGTTTTTGACTTACCTCCTTAACCACTTAAAAAAATTAAAAACGCTTTTTCTATTTAGATCACCATCATCTTATTTAACCTTTCCTTTAGGGTGCTAAAATAAAAACGCGCTTTCCGGTATTGAGTAGTCAAAACACAATATAAAATTAGCGCTTTTAAATCGGAAATATAAGAAAATTCATAGCTATTCCCTTTAAGTAATTAAAATTGAAATCAAAAATTATAATAATTGAAATTTATTTGCTGAAAACATTAAAAAGCCATCTGAAAATGCTCACGGAACGGGCATAGATCCACTCTGGTAGCAAGCCCGAGAACTACTGCCGCTAGCACGCCTATAAGCCTCGAAGGAAAAAAACACAACTGAGAACATCGAGCTCCTCGCGCTTCCATAGTATGCAAGAGTGAGATGCGAATATAGTGTCGCGCTTCCCGCATGATTTTCACGTATCGTCGAGACCCATTGTCGAGGCACCCACAGCGCTGTTATACACGAATTTGTTTCCGATGTTCACAAAATACCTTCAATGTAAACGATAAATTCTGATTATTATTAATATTGTTTTTAAATCAATGCGTAAATATATTATGGAGGAATACCTTAAATCTTAACCTTGTATTTAATATATTTATAGAGATATTGATAGATATTAGAAGCAACGTGTATAAGATACCCATCACAGGGAAGGGAGGGTTAACACAAATGTACCTAAAGATTTTCTTGGGAGAAAATAACTTTCATGGAATTCCAGCTTATGGTAGAGGAAAAGAGGCATTTTTCTAGAAATGGATCAACCCCCTTTCTACGAAAATTAATCTCTCATTTATCGTTATTGGATAATCATAATAATTTTTCGATTAGCCGACTTTACTTATTTATTTATTTAAGTTAAAATGGAGCGTATGTACACTGTATATTGGTTACATGTATTCTAATATGCACATAATTACATCTTACAAACAAAAATAAATTGCAATTTAAGTCACAATATACAATTAAATTTTACAAATTACATCATTAAAAATTGCACTTAAATAAATTTCGTCACTTCTTAAATTTCAACGCATTTTCCTTTTCTTTTATATTGACCGGTATTTCTTAGAAGATCTTCATGGCTCTATATTACAGTAATGAGTTTTCCGCTTTTGTTTTCTTTCGAAAGGGAAGTCGTAATTCATTTCTTCTTCTTGTAGGGGGATTATGTCTGTGAAGATGTTTATTAATCTTTTTTCGAGAATTTCGTTGACCGTTAAACATTTTAAAGAGAAAAACAATTATATTTATGTATATAATTTTGTTAAAAGGCAATATGTTTACATGCCTTAACATTTTTTTAATCTTTGGAATATTCGTTTCGTCTTAAAATTATTCTCTTGGCTTTGTTATGCAAAACTGTTAGTTCTCTAAAATTCTCCTTTTGATAAGAAAAACATTATACAATTATTAATATCTTACCCGTAAAAAAGAATTCAAAAATAATTTACAGTAAGTATAGGTCACTGAATAGGTAAAAAATACCCTTGAAATACCTTCCATGCCGATTCACATGGAAAACGATGTAGCCACTGACTTAGTACATTTTAGTTCTAGCCCCGAGAGATCCAATGAATCTAGCGCTATGCCTCTTTTAGAGTGCCTGATATCGTATATTCCACTTCATCAGATTTTGAAATTTTACTTAGAGAAGAATTTTAGAGAGATCACGAAACACGCCCACATGGCACTTCTTATTTTCCATGTATTATCACAAAGGGAGTATTAAAAAAAATTATCGAGTTTTATTGGTTTATTACCCAAAAAGGCCTTAAATTTTAACAAAAGACAAAATGTTAAATGTTCGAATTATTTTGGGAGGACATTACTAATATATTACTTTATGGTTGTAAAAAACATTGAAATTTCTTAAAGAATTTTAATATCGCATTTGCGTTCGTTGTTTTACATATTAGATTGTTATCACGCCAAGTAAAATATGTTTTTTTATTCGCTAGTATAATTTGTGTTTCCGCGAAACAAGGTTACGACCAGTGAGCTCACATTTAAGCCCACGAATAATTCTAGGCCACGGAATAAACTCTGGTATTCCTTATAGCTATAGAGGTATAGAGTATGGAATTGGTGCGTAGCATTCAAATACTAAAAAGTGTATGTTAGCGTAATATGGTAAAGGAAAGATAAAACAAACGCCTTGGGAGATTTATTGAATTCACATTTGCAGAATGATAAATGGGAACGGTAAAAACACGATTTGTGGGCGGCGGCCACAAGGCGCAATGGTCGGCACTCCGATGATACTACTGCAAGGGTTGTTGAGCAATGATGAATACATAAAGAAATTTCATTTAGTCTCGTTTGGGGTTGAAAAGCTGCGTGGTATACGATGTTACTCAAAAAATGAAGTGTATGACTCTGTCAAGAAGACAACAGTTTCAGAGTAGGGAGTTCGTTTACTCTTCGATCCCTTATGAAGTCGCATATCGTTACAGTTTTTACATCGTCATTCAACATCGGAAAAATGCATGAAATCCCCTTTACCTCATACAGCGCCCTTGATGTGATTTTTTGCAAAAGTGGTGCTATAAAAAAAATCTAATCATTATTATTAATGTAATAACCTCTCTCCTCCCTATATCTCTACTAGGGGCGTGCATTGATTTATGACCAAAGGTAGACTGTGCGTAGGTTTTCAAGTTCGGGAATGAATTATTGTGTTGAATTAAAAAAACGGCCAATTTATTTTCTTAATACATAAACAAATATTTACAAAATTATAAAAAAATGCAATTCGTTAATTTTCTATAATGGTTCGATTATCTTAGGGTAGGCACAGCTTTTCAGACTTTATGGACTACACGCTACTGATATCTACATCATTTCTCCACTCATTTAAGTCCCACTATCTCCGGGCGGTAGACTCTTGTGCCTTTCTAAAAACACTTTACTTTTCTTTCACTTCATGAAGTCCACATTACCAACATTCAAATATGGGGAATGTATTAGCTATGTGTTTATTTATGCATATTCTCAAAATACATTAGACATAATAAGTCTAACATACTGCTTTATCACAAAACTGTTGTATTAATTTGTGATTAATTTACAATTTTTAGGTAGGACCAAAATTTTCACTTCTTCCACTAATGAAAATGAATTTTTATTGTATGCTTTGGGGAGAAAACAATGGTATTATTGAACACATTAGTAATAAACGATGCCAATTTAAAATTTGGGGCATTACAACACGAGACTACTGGCCTGATGGGATTATTAATTTTGTGGATTTTGAGGAAACCGTATAATTTTGGTGTTTTCGGGTTCTTAGTTAAAACCTTGACTTGTTGATATGAGTCATCATGGAAAATTTGAGTTTTATACAATTTTAGTGTTTGTTTAACGTTTTCTAGGAACTTGCTAGTTGGGTCTTCATCAATGAAGTTGTCATTATTAATGAAATCTTGGACTTTTTGTATTGTATTCTCTTCGTGATATTATGATTACTATGTTCCCCTTATAATATATTAATAAAAATATATCTCCAAAGTGAAAATACCATATTTGCAAGGGGGAGCTCATCACGCTATTCATTAATTAGGAATAATTGATAATAACGCACGACATAACAATAACTTCAATACGTGTCGTATTGACATATGCGCAAGTTTTAGTTGAATTATAAAAACAAATATTAATAATTAATGTTTTATAGTGCATCGCCCCCCAAAACATTCAAATTTCCCTCCCTGTCCCTCGCCGAGAAACATTCTTCTGAAGGGTGAAAGATATTTAACTTTTTTTCCTTTATTTTTAAAAATTTAATGTGTATCAAATTTAATAATGTTATTATTAAGTTCTGCAAGTATTTTTAGTTTTTTTTTTTGTGAGAGCTATTTCGACGTTAAGGGCTATTTTCAAACTGCGGTTAATCAACATTGTGACGACTTATTTATACGATTTTATTTATTTTCTCACCCCCTTCTAATTTGGACGGATTTGTTAAAATAATGATTTATTATCGGTAAAACCGATTTAGTTACAAAACAATTAACAATAATAAAAACTAAAAATACTTGTAGAACTTAATAATAACATTATTAAATTTGATTTACATTCAATAATTTTATTTTTAATGGTTTTCTACGAATTCAAGAACAATTAATATTTGATAGTTAACCTCCAATAGGATAGAAAAACATGAGAAGATAAGTTCTATTGAGGGAATTGACCAATTGATTTGTTGTACTTTATACGAATACCTACATAGGAAAGCACACAATTTTCCACTCGATTTTTCAACAATCAGATATTTTGCTCTCATCCTTGGCAGTTATTTCATCACGTAGTACTATGACTTGGTACTTTCATACAAGACTTGTGGGCTGTACGTCTGTTGAGATTCGCGGAACTGGCAAGACTGTAGGGCTGCGAGACGGTAGGGCGGCGGGCGGTAGGACGTTTATCACGAAAGGTTGACCTTAAACCACCAGTTAAAAAGTCAGGATATTCCTTCTACGTAGCTTATTCCACCGGAACGTGAAATGCCACGGTTTTATTCAACATTTCTCTTGCGGGGGCTTCCCAGTCTTCGGATCTTTCTGGATTTAGTGTCTGAATGTTGTAAAACAGGTATTTGCCGCGTATTCATCATTATTAATTCTTTAAATTGTCCCATAATATTTTTATTGCTAGTGTGTTAATTTTAAAAAAATCTTATTTTCGGTTCATAATAGTTAGAGAATATTATATTATTGACTTGTTAATTATTAAGAGGCTATTTTTTTATATACCAATAATATTAGTAACCAGAGCGGTAGATACTTTCAGTATTGCCCTGGTGAAAGACTACAATTCAGAATCTAAACTTTGCTTGAAATGGCTTTAGCCGTGTTTGGTGACCAGATCGGAATAGTCAGCTACTTCTCCACCTTCCGCTTTCCCATCTCTTTCCCTTCCCCATTACCTTCAGCCTCACAACATTCCCCAACTAGGGATCCCATAGTCTTTCTGGCTCCAGGTGGTTGGGGGTAGTTCGGACTCTTTTGCGGTACTCACATAAAAATAAAAATAAAAGTTTTTCTTCCAATTCCCGAGCTCTTTACCACATTGCCCAGAAATTGACAATTTGAATTAAGTGTAGCAACCCTATAAATTCTCTCCATTTAAACCGTTATTGATAAGTTGTTGTCATTGTTTTTCACTTACCTGTCCCAAACGTGGAATTAAAATGATTTGTACTATCTACTGACTGTAAATTAATCGATTCTCTCAGTATCGCCATAGTAATGGACCACCGTTCGGAATCGAACCATTACTTGAAATGATTCAAGTCATGGTTGTTGACCAGATCTGAATAGCCAGGCACTTCCTATCCTTCCTCTCTCCCATATCCTTCTGTTCTCCACTCCCTTCACCCTCACAATATACTATAATTGGGGATGCCAGAGTCTCACTGGTTCTGATTAGCAGGGAGCAGTTGGGTCTCTTATGCGGTATTCACAAAAAAGTGTTGATTTGATAATAGACTAAGTATCAATCGTTGAATAAAATTAAGTGGACATGTGAGTTTATGAAGTTTTAAATATTTTATTTTATTATTGTTGTAATTGATTGTTCTTTTTCAGGTGGTGTGTGAATCCATGGGAAGAAACGCGAGGAACGTCCAGGCAGAATCGAGCATAGACTTCGGAGAGCAGGCCTTCCAGCCCACGCCAGATGTGTACAGCATTCCCTACGAGAACGCGAGCATCACCTTCCTGGACCAGCCTCTGGCGAGAGGGAACCCGTCGCGCAGCGCGCAGATAGTGGTGGCCTCTAGCGAAAACAACGGAAGAGTGAGAGAGATGTGCAGGTATTTTTTTTAATGTTTAAATCTGATTGGGAATCAGATTTCCATTTGTTCTGCTATTTCGAATAAGCGGAAAAAATTTGATCTCAGGTTGGACGTGACGTTGTTGGATGGGTTGATATAATGTAGGAAGGGATCCGTTGATTGGTCTTGGGGTTCCATAACTATTCAACACTTGTATGAATCGGCACACCTTTTAAAAGTCATATAAAATCGGAAAAAAAACTAACCCGAATATAACCTAACCGAAGTAATTAATATATATTTTGTTTATAAAAAATAATAATAATAAGAAATGGAAAAAAAAATGCATGTATTATTTATGTTAGGTTAGGTTGGGTTTTCAGAGTAGTAGTTTTTAATGACATTTTTTTTAAGTGTGTTTGTTGATTTTTCCGATCACCTGAAAAAGTCCGAAAATTGCTGTTAAAGTCGATAGTACTTTCCACAAGTTTGTCATTAAAAAAAATAACAATATGGCCTGGTACACTTGTTAAGTGCAATTTGATAATACAAGATTAAATAATATTCAAGTTTATTTTAAAATTTAAAGCAATATAATTATTGTGAATATCCGCTATATTTTTAAGCCCTCTAGATTAAATAAGAAATGGAAATTTCTCACGAAATTTCTATTTCCAAAATTAGTTTTGTGGTTTAGTAAATAAAGTTTGCATAAAAGCAACAAAAATATTAGTATATTCCGATTTTTTAATGTGAGAACTGCGTAAGACTCCCAACTGCTCCCAACCATCTGGAGTCAGTGAGGCTATGGGATTCCCGATTGGGGTATGTTGTGAGGCTAAAGATGGTGTGGAGGGAAAGTAGATGGCGTGATGAAGAGGAAATCTGGCTATTCATTACTGGTCACCAAACACGGCTAAAATCATTTCAAGCAACGTTTCACTTCTGTATGGCAGTCTTTCAGCATGGCGAGACTGAAAGTATTTTACACTCTGGAACGTGCCGTATATACGAGTATGTTACATGTTAATAATAATAATAATAGTTGGATGACTTGTATAGCACCGTTTTTATGAAAAATCACATCAAGGGCGCTGTACAAATATTTCTTAACTAATTATGTACAAACAGATACAGAAAAACATACTTACCTGGCAGGTCGCTTCAGATGAACACAGTTTTAGAAAAAAATAATTATAGAGATGATAGTTTTACATGGTTATTTGTTTCTCCTTTTCTATTGATGTTACATTTATTAGATGATTGGTGGCACAAGAAGAGTTGGTATTTATTGAATTATTGGTATTAATTTTTAGGACTGGAAAGTATTCATAAAATGATTTTTTGGACTCGAAAATATCTCTAAAATTACCTTAAAAAGCGTAAGAAGCTTTTACTAAATATTAACGTTTTTTATTTTTATTTTTTATTTTACACTTTGGTTGTTTACAGCGTTGCGGGCTGTGGACGCATTTGCGCACCGATGCGTGAATTTTTAATTATATAAATATATTTTTTTGTTGTTGCTTTAAATTAATCAATTGTGAAACAACACATATTAATAGTCTTTAGCTCCAAGAGCTTTATCTGACTGGCCGCATGGTTTAGAAAACTAATAAGCTATCGATACAATCTTACACCTGTCGTGAACAATCTGTACCTTTTGGAAAAGTCAATAATAAGACATTACATTCTCCCATCCAGGTATACTTCATGAGGTTGCCCACTTATTTCTTAAACTGAGCCACACTTATGAAACGCATAATTTTTCCCCTTGAATTGTTATTTATATTACTTTGTTCACTTTGCAGGGAAATCAATGAAAGTCAACAGAGAAAAGTTCCCCTTGAGCTCTCCCTGATAGTCGCATCCAATGACGTATTTTCAGCAGACAGCCTGATCTACGGGGAGAATAACAAGATACTTGTTGCTGCAGTCGGTGAGAAAAGTTGTCCTACTTAATTGTCACTTCGTAAAATGACTTTTTTAATTAATTTATTTCATTATTGTAAACTTTTTACTTATTATATTTGAAAGAACCCACTGTTTTAAAAGCAAGCAAAAAAAAAACTTTGAAAAGAAACAAGAGATGGCGCTGATGGCTTTTTTTAAATTCAAAAGTAAAATAATGTTGTTGCTTTCATGATACATATTAGTGTATATCAAATACCATTTATGACAATACCTCCAGCTCTTGACATCTGACGACAACATGCTACATTAGTGCCCTCTAGCGGCCCGAGTTGTATGAATTGTTTTTTTGTTGTTGTGTATTTTAATCGGTTTTCTGTGAAATATATTCTTAATAAATTATAGAAAACGAAAATTCAAAAAATCAGATTTAGGTTTCCTACATATGATTATACTTCCTTTTTGCTCATGTATATATTTTAAATGGGTTATTAGGATTATATTAACATTTAAAGCCTCGCTGGTCGCGCACTATATTAATTGTTAAAAATAAAGTAAAATATTTATTACAAAAACAGTAACACAGTCTGGAAGTAGCCCGGGTCGCTAGAGGCGGTAGTTTTTTTAAATGTGATACCACACAAGAGTCCCAACTGCTCCCAACCGCCTGGAGCCGGTGAGACTATGGCATCCCCATTTTGGGCATGTTGTAATACTGAAGGTATTGAGGGGGGGAAGAAGATGGGGAAGAAGGAAGGTGAGGGAAGTACTTGGCTATTCAGATCTGATCATCAAACACGGCTAAAGTTTGTTTAAGTAAGGTTTCGATTTTGAATGGTGGTCTTTCACCAGGGCGATACTGACAGTATCCATCACTCTGGAACTACGTATTATTTATAATAAACAAATTGTAAAATAACACAATTTAATCAAATAAAATTTGCTTGCGCACGTCGGGATTTGAACCCGCGACCTCCAGATTCGTATCCAAGGATCATAACCACTCAACCACGGAGACCTAGAGCTGCCCGTGTAATCAAATACGTATACCTAAGAATACTCTACACTACCGCCTAAATCTATTAAAATGCATGGAAAAACCCAATAAGTACAACTCGGACCGCTAGAGGACGCTAGTGTCTCCATCTCGATGTATGGTAAATAAGAGCTGGGCGTATTAATATATCTACGGTATTTGATTATATAGATTGGAAGGAAGAAATCGAGACTGTTTTTTTTAATTACTTTCCATCGATTTTTCATGCGACAGTCGTAATATATTTTCACAGCGAAAACTTATGTAAAAATAGTAAAATATTGCATATCAGCATCATAATATGATATCCTGTGATGCGTCACGAATCAAATCTACTACCTCCTCCACTTAGTAGTCAATGTGTGAAACTAGTAAACCGCAAATGGTTATTATATTGAAAAAAATCTTTTTATCACCTTCAAACAATTACAAAAACTTTCCGTCGATTCAAATCAGCGCTGAAATTAAATAAATTTTTTTGTAAAAAAATATTTTTCATGCGGTGATTCATATAAATATTTGGTATATTTATTGTGTTTAATTTATAGAACTCCATTTGATTTTTTTAAACAAATTTAATAACATCATTATTAAGGTCCACAAATACTTTAGTTTTATTTTTTCTTATTGTAACAGTTTTTTCGGTATCCAAAGCCATTTCACCAAACTGTGGTTAGACCACATACTTATATGATTTTATTTACTCAAAAAGTAGAAATCTTAAAACTTATAACAGTGGCATAAATATTAATTAAAAGGTGACTCTGACTGTAATACTGCCTACATCAAAGAGACGGGAATGGCTTTCTCAACTAGATTCAAAGAAATTATATTATTCTATAATAATAATAACACTATTTCAAAATTCGCAGAACATTACGTTCCTCTGGGCAACTACGAGCCTAAACCGATTAATATGGCAAAAAAAGGTCTTAGGTAAAATTTATGTGAACAACTAAAGATATACAAAAGAACTAATGGTCATAATATAACGTTTATAGATAAAATAAGAAAAGTTTTCTATTCTCAACTTCTTAGTACATTCACGAACCTAAATGTAATTATTAGTTAAAATAATTCAGGCATTTACCACACATTTTTAAATTCATTGTCTTAAATAGCATTCACATCATTATAAGACAATTAAGAAAACTGACTATCATTAAACGCGGGAAAAATAGATTTCACAGAATAAATAATTTTAACTATCTCAATTATTTTTTGAATAAATCGGTTTTTACCAAATATATTAATAAATCATTTCAAGCAACATAAAAATAAAAACTGGGAAATGGTAAATAAAATCATATAAGTAAGTCGTCTCACTGTGCCGTGACTCCAGTTTGAAAATGGATTTGAACGCCGAAACAGCTGTCACAATAATACAAAATAAAATACTTGAGGAACTTAATAATAACAGTACTAAATTTGATTTGCTTTAAATTAAAAAAAAAATTACAAATAATAAAAAAATTATATTATTACTCTTAAAGGGTGAATCTATGATTGCTGTCATGGACCATGGTAGTGATGTTTTGTGTTGAATTATTGATGATTTAATCAGTCTCAATGCCTGTGTATTATAAATAATTCAGTGGGAATCATAATAACTATCGAACCATTGTTTTCTTTTCAGAGGATCCGAGGGTCGTCAGAAATAATATGATATGTATTCACGAGGCTTTGTTTATATCACTCACAATTATTTGGCTCTTGGTACAAGTGGTCATTTTGGTTGGCTGCATGTTTGTCATAAAGAGGTGAGAATAGATTTTATATCGAATTCCTGTGACACAAAAAATAATAGGTGTTTCTTTTTGAAAATTCGTGTAATCCATCAAACAAAACATTTTGAACATTCTTAAAACTCCTTTGGGAATTGTTCAACGTTTATCATTTTGAACCCAGTCTAGGCCAAATGTTTTTTTGTAAAGACATGAGACGTCAATTAATTCATTTCATTATTGTAGTCTTCAATTAACTACCGTTTTTATACCGTCTGGGGATCGTGTCCGCCATTTGATAAATAACTCAAATTGTACGGTGGCTCGGAAACATCTATGAAATTAAAAACAAAAAAATCAGGAGCGTCGAATGAGAGAGCCAATTGTTTAAAAAAATGTCATTACATGAATTGAAATTATTTATCAACCTCAACAATATTTTTCAATTGTCGTACGAAAAACGGGTTCTCAGAACGTGTCGATCAAATTTAGCTTTTTTTTTCGGAAACAAGTCGAATGACGTCACTAGGCGATACGCCTTAAAAATGTTAAAAAAAAATTATCCACAGGACAACTTCTATAATATAGGCAACTTACTAGACAGATATATTTTTATCAACCTCAACAATATTTTTCAATTGTCGTACGAAAAACGGGTTCTCAGAACGTGTCGATCAAATTTAGCTTTTTTTTTCGGAAACAAGTCGAATGACGTCACTAGGCGATACGCCTTAAAAATGTTAAAAAAAATATCCACAGGACAACTTCTATAATATAGGCAACTTACTAGACAGATATATTTTTATCAACCTCAACAATATTTTTCAATTGTCGTACGAAAAACGGGTTCTCAGAATGTGTCGATCAAATTTAGCTTTTTTTTTCGGAAACAAGTCGAATGACGTCACTAGGCGATACGCCTTAAAAATGTTAAAAAAAAAATTATCCACAGGACAACTTCTATAATATAGGCAACTTACTAGACAGATATATTTTTATCAACCTCAACAATATTTTTCAATTGTCGTACGAAAAACGGGTTCTCAGAATGTGTCGATCAAATTTACCTTTTTTTTTCGGAAACAAGTCGAATGACGTCACTAGGCGATACGCCCTAAAAATGTTAAAAAAAATTTATCAACAGGATAACTTCTATAATATAGGCAACTTACTAGACAGATATATATATTTTTTTTTGTTTTTTGTAAAATATGGAGAAAAATAAATCTGAAATATTTGTCGCAATAATTAATTGTTTTTTCATTAATTTTTTGCAGGTACAGAACCTTTGTCGAAGAAAACCAAGTACAAAAAGACTATCACTCATTTGACAATTTGGGTTTTGAAGCTGTTCCCACAACTCGAAGGGTCCACTGGCCAGACCAAAATATAGACAGTTTTCACACATAGTTACCAAAAAATTACAAACCATCACTTATTTTAAAGATCTCCAAAAAAAACATTGTATGAAGGTGGGTTATCTACAAAGTAATCGATAACCATTTATAATAACCGTATAAGTTAACATATATTTTTCCTTGTAATTTATTTTATTTGTAATGTTATTTTGTTGAAAGGTGACATAAGAGAAAAAAATATTACTTTTGTAATAATACTGTTTTTTGTGAAGAATATGACTGAGTGGTTTCAATTTTACAAATGAATTATTCATACTTGTCAACGTGTGTTCAAATATCTTTTTCTTTTTTGTATTGTGTACAAAATATTTGTTTCGCGATATATTCTAAGAATCGGGAATAAGTTATAAAGGAACGTATTATCAGTCCCACTCATAGAATATTTCGGCATTTTGATATTACCCTTAAAGATTTAAAAAAATGACAGGTTCAACAAAAAAACATGTTTGAAGTTTGTGTAGTTTATTATTTTCATTTCAATAATATAATGTATTTCAAATATAAATTTACAAAAACATAATTTCCGTGTTCTATATTTCTTTGGATTAAAAAGCTGCTTGCGGTTTTAAATTTCTATAATAGATGTATCATAGTAAAAAAAAATAAAAACAAATATTTACTATGCATATAAATACAATATTTTTTAAATCTAAAAATTACGAATGATACAAATACTCCGTTTTCAAACATAAAATAATTCAATGATGGATTAACTCATTGGACTATAAACTGAAAATGTTATCAATTAAAATCCAATCAATTTTTTTCAACATTCATATTGTATTCAAGTACTAATGATTCTAGGCATGCTTCTCTTTAATTGATTTCCCATCTATTATTAATTACTCCGATACAATTAATTAGGCTGTTTTAGGTGTGGGTGATTGGATTGCTTTAGGGGCTGGTTGGCGAACGGGTTGCTGGTTCGAGGCTGCGTTGTAATTATACCCCTCGCTCCCCCCTCCCAACCCTCCCCTTCCTCTTCCCCCGCCGAGTCCGCCACCGCCCGCGCTGACTTTGGCCTCCCCCTCGTACCGTACCTGTTGAATAGAAATAATATCTCATCAATAAATTCCGCCATTATCACGATTTCGTCGTAACGTTTTGGTAACGCTGAAAAGACGTTATTTTGGTCGTAATCATTTATGTCGCCACAGTTTGGGATTATACATTCATTTAAGGTCTGATAAGTTTAAAGTAACTGAAAAGAGAACAAACTGTTTTAAATATGGGTTATTTTTGTGTTGTTCTTGGAAATTACAGATCTTGAAATATTGTGTCTATCGAAATAAACGCTAGGATTTAATTGGTATGGATATCTTGAAAAAGACGACATTGAAAGTTTTGTGGGATGAATTCAACACAAATTTTGAAAATATTCGGTCACATTATTCCAATTCATTCAAACGATTTTTTTATGTATAATTGTTTCGAAATTGAAAGAAAAAAGATATTGTTATTGGATATTAATTCCAAACTCATAGAAAAGTTAATAGATGTCCCAAATAAAAAAAAAACACATAGGTATATCCGAGACACTATCTACAATGCAAATATATTCGGGTAGAACTTTATAATCATACAAAAAGATAGCAGTAAAAAAATATGGGAATAACTTGGGGATATTGGTAATTCTTAAATTGAGACATGAGATAGATAAAAATGAAAGAAAATAATTAGGTCTCAATAGCTCAATTGGAGTGTTTTCTCGGTAAGATAGAGGATCTGGGTTCGATTCCCAGTTGCGACCTATTTATTTAGTGTAATTTTTTTCGTTTCATATTCCATTGAGATTTGTTAATATTATCTTCTTCAATGACTAAGGATATTGGATTTGAAACCTTTCGATAAGATACATGTATCGACACGGGATCTTTTCCGTGTGAAATAGGCATAGCAAAAACCTGTGTTAAATTTATTATCAATAAAAATTATGATAAAAAAATGTACCAAAATTGATGTCCAGATTATGCTCAAAGATAGCATAAAGCACATGTTTTAAAGGTAACCCTAAATCGGTATTAATATCTTGCAAACACATTGCAAACATAAAATATATATATATATATATATATACATAAAATATATATACATATATATATATATATATTATCAGGTAAAAATCCAATAGTTTGGCGAAGAATACTCACTTACACTAATAGCTACTCACACCACTTCAGGTGTCTTCAGATGATTTAAAAAACCTGTAATGATACTATGTATGATGATATTTGAATTGATTTTTTTTTAATATACCTGTGGCCTATAACCATCTGGTCCTGCTTCATAGTCGACGATTTGCGTGCGGCCGTCAGGTAAAAGCACATGGTAGGATCCGGAGGCCTGTTCAGCAAGTCTCTTTTCGCTGTGCCCGAAATCCAGACTGCTTGCTGGGTCCTGGACTTCGTAGGAGAAATCGTAGTTTGCTGGCTCCTGGGGGGTTAAAGATAATTATTTTTTTATTTATAATTTCTTATATTTTCAAAGTATATATAAAATTGTAATTTCAGACAAATACATTACCAACTAATGTCAGTGATTTCAGAATGCTTATTTGACCGTGGTATGGAATTTTGTACTACATATTCCTTGTTATTTATTTCGTTGAAAACCTCTTTACAAATCAATATGGCCATGTTCTCAATATATCAAAATACATAAATAATTTTTTTTTCAAGTTATTGAATATTTTATAATACTATGGGTGAACATTATGCCATCTTTTCGATTTTTTTTTTTGCAATTAAGTATCTATCTAAAGGAATATTTCGCTTAGGTAGCATATTATGGAAATTACTCTACGCGCCAAGAGAAAATAAATCATTATAAGTGTGATCTATACCGATTTGACAGAAAATTGATGGCCAAATTACATACAAATTTTCATCTCCAAGGCCCCAGATAGGCCAATAAAAATGTTTATCCGCTTAAGAAATAATTTAGATGTTTGATCAATTTTACCATAAATAAGGAAGTTTTGACCTTACTTCGAGCACATGGATAAGCCCACAACATACTGTGAGCTGAAAAATATTGCTTGACCTCAAAAATCTGAGATAAAAAGGTGTTCAAATTTCATGACATGTTTAAAGGTTTTCTGCAGATTTTCTGATTTTCTCAGATTTTCTGTTTGCAAAAAAAAACTATTTTTGAAATAGAGGAAATATCATATAAAAACTAACAATGCTACGATCATATTAAAGATGATAGATTATTTTAAACATCACAAGAATTTCCCGTTTGAACCACTTCTCAGTGTTATGAATTATGTCGATATCATTAAAGATTCTGTTGAGCAATAAGATATTCATCGCAACCGACAAGAAAATAGATTGACAGGTTAGTTCGTAGACTGGAAGATAACACAATATATTATATAATATTATAATAAACACTTGTGAATTTTTTTAATGGAGTGAATTTATGTTTTTTTTATCATAAAGTAATAAATGACATAATTATTTAATGTGAAAATTGAAACAACCTATATATGTTTAAAGGCCTGGGAAAATGAAACATTCATAAATCACAATGTCGGCTTTTCCCAAAATATAATTCTTCATTTAAAGTACAAAAGACCTCAGATTTACCTGGTAGCAAAACTTGTTTTATAAAACAAGTTTTCTAAGGCAACAATATTTTATGAAAGTGATGTAATAGTTTTTTAATCAGTTCTAACGGTGTTATAAAATGAAATTGTGGTTCTTAAGCCTAGCCGCAAATGTAATCATTATTCATATGTACTGATATTTCTGGTCAGGGTCATTTATAGGTTATTTAATGTGCCTTTAATAAGTCAGTTCCTTTTTGAAACTTTTTTCAACACAGTAAAGTCAATTTAAAAGTATGAGAGATCGTAATATCGTTATAATAAGCTTTTTTGGAACGCTAAAGTAAACACGACTAGTACTCATGTGCGATAAAACATATATATTTTGTAGGCTTTAAAGGTGGATTGTTTGATTATATCACTGCCATCGTTTTTTTCTCTCTCGTCAACTGACAAGTAGAGTACTCCAGGTCGATTTGCTAAAAATAGTACCAGAACAGAGTAATACTTTTGTAAGGACTTGGACTTAAATTTATCAGAATACAATACATGGACCATATTGGCAACATAACGATGAAATCTTCCCTTTAAACACTTTTTTCTCAATATTTTGCAGTACCATTAAGTGGGAGACAGTTGTATGTTGATTTGTTGATACATCGAGTCTAACAACTTGTCCCGATTAGACTGAAACGTCTTTGTCCATACTTTTCAATGATTTTACTCAGCAAAGTGACTCGTCAGAGATAAGTTAAAAACAAAACATAAATCATACTTCCCATCCTTCCTCTCCTTCATCTCCTTCCCCTCCTCACTTCCTTCAACCTCATTACATACCCCAATAAGGGACACCGTAGTCCCATTGGTTGTGAACAATTGAAAGTACTTGCGATTAGCAATTACTCCCCCGTTTTATGATGTATTTTCATAAACCACCAGCCTTCCGGAGTAAGCTGTGCAGCATATTAAAAAAATGTTCTCAATCCACTTATCAAAAGCTAATTGACTTACACTAGGTCCATCTTCGCCCCCGGGGTGTCGGCCCCCCGCGTGGTGTGCGGTGGCGGGAGCGGTGCCGTGCTTGGGCGGCAGGTAGTCCTTGCTCTGTGGCTCCGGCTCCGCCCAAGTCCCGCACACCAGGAAGACAGTGCATATCTGAAAACACAATACAAATTCTTCATTTCTCTACGTTATTTTTTAGTCCGTTTTTTTCTGTACGTTGTTTGTCATGATACTAATTGGACTCATCGCGACCTAAGTTGGGCTTTTACGAATTACTGAACACCACAATCGGTAGCCTTAAAAATAATTATTTATTTTGCGTGCCACGGGAATCGAACTCGTAAGCTCTTGACGAAATCTACGGTGATATAAAATAATGATCAAACCTTCGTTCACATTCCTACAAACACTTTGATTAATTTTATTATATACATAAGATAAATAATGCATAATATTGAGATAAGTCAATAATTTGTTTGTCTTAAAAATAAAACTGACAATGTTTAAGGAAGGAAATAAATTAGGTAAGTGGGTAGGCATTTTGACCTTGGACCTCTCTTTATTCTCCATAATTAAAAGTTTTTTTTTAATATAATTGAAGAGAGAAATTAAATTTCTATATATAACAGAATGTGACAAGATTTTCGATAGATAATTTATTTTAATTATTTTTACGTCATATTTTCTACATAAACGTCTATAGGTATTATCCTTAATTCCTGTAAAGGGGAAACAAAAAAATTCGAACTTTTAATTCGCCACTGCCCAGAGTTAAAATTTCATTATTCAATTAAATCGGTTTTATAGAGATGATCAATCAATCAATTAACTTCGTAACTCACTTTCCCTCGCAATTCCAAATGAATATTTTATTAGCGAATCGAAAAAATCAACCTTTAAAGGTTATATAAGTATCCACTAATGGAAAGAGTTAATTCCCGTAGATTTTCAAGCAGATAATTGATAATCAATTTTTCCACATTAACCGGTACATCAGGGTTACTCAGCGTATAAATTGACCCAATTCTGTGGTTTCATTGATGTTAGGTAGATTTTTTTTTAATCTTCTTTGTTTACGTATTTTCTACATTTTATTCTTCGCTGTTGTTCATCTGATTATTTGGATGCCATAATCAGGACAAGGAAAAATGTCGTATTTATGAAATTAATTTAAATATATTGATCAACTAATAATTCAATGTAACGACAATATCAGATTTTACAGGATCGCTATATTTATTTAATTATTTATATATTAATATATTTACCAAAATCTTCATTGCGTTTTTGACATTTTTTAGTAATAAAAATTGTTTATTTCATAATATGTGACGAGGAATACAAAAAAGGAAATATTTAAGATATGTGTATTTATATATACTCGTAGATAGTTCTTACCAGAAAATGTGAAATATGCATTTTGAAAGAAGTTATTCCTCAGCTTATATATTTGTACGAGATATATTACCACTGAAAATATCTGAAACACTATGATAAATATTTTCAGATCTCCTGTTTTATATATGCTTCAAAACACCGTCAACGCAATAATGCCTCAACATAATCGTTTATCCTTAAATGGCGTTATAATCAAAAGGTCCCTAGCAGATCCCTGGGGTACGCCAATCAGTACGATGGCAAATTGAAACCTTTTAAAACGCTATGATAACGGAATCCTAGTATGCAAAATGAAAAGATTTTGCGTAATTTTTGTTGCCGCAAAGGTACCTGGGGGGAATAACTAAAATTATATTTCGAGAATACCCGCCAAAGTGGCACAGTGGGCCCCCCCTAGACCGCTCCGGTTTTGAAAGAGTTGCACCCCCGTGTCGTGCTAGCTCATTCTTTGTTTTTAAATTAAAATTCCAATTACGTTACGTCATAATACGAACCGGCGTCATTATTCGTTCGTACTTTGTGACGCTTTTCGCGCGAAACCTCAAAGCGCTGCCGGCTCGCGGCAGAGATGGGGCGACTGGCGGATTGGGTAATAGGTGACAGAAAGGAACGGAGTCGATGAAAGTCAAATGATAGCGAATGAAGACTTCAGACAAATACTAGAAACAAGTGACGAGATAAGTTTATTAAAAAATCAGCTCGGAAAAAACTTATCGAAAAATGTGTATTTAAAATAGGTATTATTATATAGGACGTTTCCCTCATTAGCTTTAACTATAAGGGGTTGAAATAAAAAATTTAAAAAAAAAAAACGAAGATAGGTATAATATATTTTTGCACAACTGGCGTCTTATAATGCAACATAGTATAAATAACATCGGAAAGCAATTTTACAGTAAAAGTAAATTAAAAAAAATATTTAATCATTTTTTTAAATACATTTTTAGCATAAAAATTTTTTACACGATTTTCGACTACCAAACAAATACATTTATACACATGTACACATACGCAAAAACACAAATACATTATATATATATATATATTAATTGCTCTATTATCTTAATACATACACACACACACACATATATATATATATATATGTATGTGTGTGTGTATATATTAAGATAATAGAGCAATTAATATTCTGAAAACCTGATTCGATATTAATTTAATAAGACTAAATACCGAAAAAAACTTATTATACACCTTATGTCTTCACGGAAAATACCATCAATCACATTACTGTTAAAGTTTATAACAGAAGTTTCCCACTGGGACATGCAAGTTGCGATTAAAATCGTATTGATTTATGTAGTAAATCAAATATAAAATATCCGGAAATTATAATAGATAAAAATATTAAATGGAAATCTCAAGTAAATTCAGCTATAGACAGAATTATAAAATTAACTTTCATATTCTTTAGATTCAGAAATACTGTATTACAGAAATTATTAAAAGATATTTACTTTGCATTAGCCCATTCAGTGTGACAATAAGGGATCGTTGACTCGGGGGGGGGAGAGGGTTCTAATAAATCTTCATTATTACAACTTGAAACAATACAAAGGAGTAGTAATAAAAATTAAACTTGAAAAACCAAATGACTTCCCAAAAATTTTATTAATGGGACACGAATATATGGAACATTATAAATTTTATACATTATGACGAGTATATATATATATATTTTTTTTTTTTGAAACCGTACAAGAGTCGCAACTGCTCCCTTCTATCTGGAGCCAGTGAGACTATGGCATCCCCAATTGGGGTATGTTGTGAGGCTGATGGTAGGGGTAGGGGAAGGAAAAGGGTGGGGAAATACCTGGCTATTCAGATCTAGTCTTCTGAACCCGCGACCTTCGGATTCGTAGTCGAGAGCCTTACCCCTCGACCATGTAGGCCGTCATATTATATAGGTACACTGTTGTGGTTACAACAGCATTTCCCAAAGTGTACACCGCAGAGCCCTTGGGAGCCACAGCTTCCTCCCAGGGGCGCCGCTTATTAATACTTTTTTTTTTCATAATTTTATTTCAATTCGTTATGTTTACGAATATATTCTACAAGCTGATGTGTACTCGGCATTGCTCGGGCTTATATAAAGTTAAGATGTTATGAATTCTTGCTTGTCATTAGGGTGCCATAATTGATTTGACAGCGAAAATAACTATCTCCAAATAAAGAAACTTTCATTTGACTATTTTGTTTCATTCCAAACGTTTATTTTTTCAAAATATATCTAAATCATAAAGTTCTCAAGTAGGTACCTACTCGTGTTTTCCATTTTGAAAATATTCTACCCAAAAAAAACTTCTTCTTTTGAATACGCAATCTGTGGCTAACCGGAGTGTTATATCTATGGGCTAACCTAAATAAAACATGGCGGGTTAAATGTTTTTTATACTAATTTTAAAACGTTATAGCAACAGTTTTACATATTGGATTTCGTTCAAACCACTTCATAAACCTTTCCAGCACCAATAAAAACAAACTGTGCTATTTTCAGCTAAACCGGTCGAGTGATTTTCGAGAACATCGAGGACAGAGAAACAAAAAAGCTTCGATTGATATTTATATACATAGATGATGAGTATATTGCATAAGTAAACTGATGTGGTTACAGCAGTATTATTTCTATTTTTTTTGAGAATTTTATTTCAATTCGTTGTGTTTATATTTTATAATTTCACTCACATACCTAATTATATTTCCGGTTGTCTCATCACAATTAGAAATATATATATATATATATGTGATATATGAAATATGAAATATATGTCCAAAGAAGCGAAGCTAGCAGTCCACAATGGAGTGCTGATACCAACTCTGATGTATGGCAGTGAGGCATGGAACTGGCAGAGGAAAGATGAAAGTTGACTGAATGCTGTAGAAATGAGATCTCTGAGACGAATGTGTGGTAAAACCATGTATGATCGTGTGAAAATGTTGAGATTCGTAAAGAATGCAAGGCTGATGTAAGCGTAGTGAGCAAGATTAAGAAAGGGACGCTTAGATGGTTTGTGCATGTAGAGCGAATGAATGAAGAAAGGAGTGTAAGGAGAATATATGACGCGAATGTGAATGGAAGAAGAAGCCGGGGACGTCCAAGGAAGACGTGGCACGATCAAGTGAATAAAATACTTGAGTCGGGTCATGTCAGAAGTCGGAATAACAGAAGAGAATCTATGAGACGTTGTATGAAAGTGAATGAAGCAAGAAGTGTATGCCAAGATCGAGTTGTTTGGCGGTCCGTCCTCTCTGCCTACCCCTGCGGTGAAACGGCGTGATGGTTAGTTAGTTAGTTAGTAGAAATATATAGGAGCCTTTACAAAATACGAACATAGCAAAATTGGGAACCACCGTGTTGTAAAATTAGTTTTCTTATTTCTCAATCATACATATTTTGGAAATGCATATCGTTTAGTCGATCATTAAAAATAAAACGCCCTTTATTATGACTTACGTTCAACAATAACATCAAACTTGTGGATATATTTTTCTCAAAAGATCCTTCTGACGTAATGTCCGGATTGTGTTTTACGTTATCTCGCCTCGAGAAATAAATTCATTTTATCTCAGACCAGACGTAAAATAAAATCTGCCTGCGATGTGTATCAATAGATGGCTCTGCACTGCTTATTACTTTATTCCGACTGATGCCTTGAATTAATGTGAAAGTATAGTACGAAAGCGTGAATGATGAATTTAATATTTTGGAAGGAGTATTAATGATAAAAAAAAATAATATTATAAATTAGATTTTAGTTATAGAGTTGTATGGAATTTGCTATGTTGTTTGATTAAGAAAGTTTTATTTGAGTATTTTAAATTAACGCAAATTATATTGATATCTTATTTCTCTTCTTTAAGTGAATCTTTAATGAAACAGAAAAAAAATAGTAAAGTTGAGGGGAGCAGATTAAGTAGACTTTCGGAAAAGACTGGATTGCTTTGAGGGGTTTTATGGAAGTAAATCCCCATAACTATGAGTTGAATATCCGAACAGCAGATGTTGATTAAATTCGATCAAAGTAGATTGAATAGAACAAAACAATCTTTTAAACAATTTTATTTCAATATGCAAAGGGAAATTTCCGTATGTTCATAATGTCTTCATAATTTTATATATTCTATTCAATGTTGAAAACTTCAGTACTAAAATTATTACTGCTTTGAATCTCTAACTAGATCGGGAAATGATCGATGAAAAGTTAAAAGCATTCATTACAATCATCAAGTAGGATGATTGTAAGTAAATTTTATTTGATTAATTTGTGTTATTTCACAAGTTATTTATTAAAAATAACATATGGCATATTTGCGGCATGTTCCAGAGCGGAAGATACTCTCAGTATCGCCCTGGCAACAGACCACCATTCAGAATCGAAACGTTGTTTGAAATGGCTTTAGCCGTGTTTGGTGACCAGATCTATATAGCCAGGTACTTTTCCCGCCACCTTCCTCTCTCCGATCTCCTCCCCCTCTCCGCTACTTTCAGCCTCACAACATACCCCAATTACTGATGCCATAGTCTTACAGGCTTCAGACTGTCGGGAGCCCTTATGCGGTATTCACATAAAAAAATAAGTTAACAAGTATCGAAACCGTATAAAATAAAAAATAAAAATGTAACATAATATTTTTGAAAACAGCAGTATCAAACATTTGATTTTCCTTTTGTTTGTTGGGTGAGGGGCTTTGTAATAAAATTCATGAGCTAAGTACAAAAATAACTTTAATCGTCATCTTTAAAATAAATATATTTTGCGTTTGAGCTAGCGAATCAATTTATCATTTCAAAATATTGCCTTATAAAATACCTAAACTAACAATAAATTAATGCGTACTATTCAATTAATACACATTTTTACAGTCAACTAAAGTTAAAGCATTTTCAATAAAATATCATGTAATTATTTTAAAAGGTTAATATGGCGCTACTACTTTAGGAGAAAATAAGAAAGTCGTGAAGCAGAAAATAATAAAAATTCTTAAGTAATGAGTATCAGTTGATAATGGCCATGGCATGAATGTGAAGCAGTTATGAGAATCAAGAACACAACTACCCGTAGTGAAAATATGTATTTTCGTTATATCGTATTGCTTCGTCGTTTTGGAGAGTTTAATATCCGTTGCCTCTTTGTCCGCTGGGTCCGCCGCTGGGGTAGCCCTCTTCAGCATCGCCGGAACCTCCTGGGTATCCAGAGTTACCACCGCCGTTTTGTCCTGGACCGCCGCTGGAATATCCGGAAGAACCACCGTTACCACCGCCGCTAGGGCCACCGCTTGGGTAGCCGGAGCTACCTCCATTTCCCCCACCGCTGGGACCGCCGCTTGGGTATCCCGAAGATCCACCGTTCCCCCCTCCGCTTGGGCCACCGCTTGGATATCCTGATGAGCCACCATTTCCACCGTTCCTGCCTCCATTACCACCGCCGAATCCTCCTGATCCTCCTCGGGGTCCGCCAGTTGAGTAGCCTCCTGCTCCTCCTTGCGGGCTACCACCAGAATAACCTCCAGCGCCACCCTGGGGACCACCGCTTGGATATCCACCGGCTCCACCACCATTTTGTCCTGGTCCACCGCTTGGATAACCACCGTTTCCTCCTTGACCTCCTCCGCTGGGACCTCCAGATGGATAACCTCCTGTTAATTAAAAATATATATATTTTAAATGATTTGCAATTTCATGTTAGGATCGGGGTTTAATTTTAAAAGGGTTTATTAGTATCTTTCTGAAAATAAAACATTTAGTAAGTCGATTCAGAAAACCGTTAGTTTTTATTTAATTAAATTGGTATGAACATTTGCTCACCATTTCCACCGTTTGCTTCACCTGCGGGAAAAAAATAAGAAAATTAGTGTCTTTTTAACAAAGACGTGATGAATTACTGTAAAAATGTCAAAAGCAAAGCCGAGCAATTTGTCGAATGAAACGACCTTTAATTTTGCAAGCATTCAACACTACATAGCATTCTATAGGCCGAGTCAATTAAACCGTGAGTTTAATTTTGATCAAGTCAAAGTAGAATTTTCGCAAGATAAATCGAGTGAAAAAAGTGTACATCACGTTTTATATTAAAATCGGTTATGCGATTGTGTTTAGTACTTGCACCTGCATGCTGTTTGTTATTTCTCCAGCAGGACTAATAAAGATCACTTCAAACGAACCCTCGTATCTTATCATGGGTTTGTATCCGTCAAGGCCAGCCTCGTACTCGACAATCTGCTTGCGACCATCAGGTAGAACAACGTTATATTCTCCATTAGCGGTGTCTCCGTCTCTCGACTCTGAGTGACCGAACATAACGCCGCTCTCTTCGTCGTTCACTTCGTATTTGAATTCGTATTTGGCTGGTTCCTGAAAATCAATCGTTCGTTTGACAATTTTTCTTATCTTAAGGTTGTGAAATTAAAATAATCTATTTACTCTGGCGTGTCACCCCATTGCTGCCGTCATCGGATCCGGATCCACCTCCGTAGCCTGCATTTCCTCCTGCGCCTGGAGCACCGTACTCAGCGCTGGGAGAGCCTCCTGCACCAGGAGCGCCGTAAGAAGAAGATGGACTGCCTCCGAATCCTTTACCGTTTCCTCCTCCCGGGGCTCCGTATGATGAGCTCGGTGGGCCCTGAGATCCACCTTGTCCTGGTGCACCGTAAGAAGAGCTCGGTCGACCGCCTCCTTGACCTCCTTGACCTCCCTGTCCAGGTGCTCCATAAGATGAGCTGGGCTTTCCTCCATTACCGCCATGTTGGCCTCCGTTTGCTCCGGGAGCTCCATAAGACGAGCTGGGTCTTCCACCCCCTTGTCCGCCGTTAGCTCCAGGAGCTCCGTAAGAAGAACTGGGACTACCACTTTGACCGCCTTGACCTCCTTGGCCGCCATTGGCACCCGGAGCTCCATAAGACGAGCTGGGCCTGCCTCCGTTACCACCACTTTGACCTCCATTTCCTCCCGGGGCGCCATAAGAAGAACTGGGTCTACCTCCTCCATTTCCGTTTTGACCACCTTGTCCTCCAAAACCTGGAGCACCGTAGGATGAGCTTGGGGCACCACCACCGAATCCACCTTGACCTCCGGAGCTTGGTGCACCGTAAGAAGAACTGGGAGCGCTTGATCCGAATCCACCCTGGCTTCCACCTTTTGAAGGAGCGCCATAAGAAGAACTGGGGCTACCACCTCCGTTTCCTTGTCCAGGGGCGCCGTAAGATGAGCTCGGTCGTCCTCCATTACTACCTCCGTTTCCGCCGTTCCCACCGCCATTCTGACCAGGGGCACCGTAAGATGAGCTAGGGCGTCCACCGTTTCCGTTGGAACCGCCAGCACCGGGAGCACCGTACTGAGAAGAGGGCCTGCCGCCTCCATTTCCACCTCCATTACCACCACCATTGCCGCCCTGTCCTGGGGCACCGTATGAAGAAGATGGGCTCTGTCCACCGAACCCAGAAGAGCCTCCTTGTCCAGGGGCGCCGTAACTCGAGCTGGGTGCACTTCCTCCAAAGCCTCCCTGACCTCCACCGCCCTGACTGCCACCTTGTCCAGGCACACCATACTCAGATGAAGGCCTTCCACCACCGCCTGAAGGGGGTAGGTAAGAGTTCACTGGAGGTTCAGCTTTAGTCAACGCCAAAGCGAATGCGGACAGGAGAAAGCACCACTGAAACAAGCAAAAAACAATCTATTAACTATTTGTTCACATTTTTTAACTGTTTTTATAAAAGAACTGTATAAAATTATTTGATCAAGCAAATGAGTTTATTTAAAATTATGGTTTTTTGTTTATTTGTACGATATCCGAAATATAAAATATCTTACTCCCTTCATGACGATGCGAGTAAAATCTCGTAACTTGGGAAAACAAACGTTAAATAATATGCGAGAGCGAGTATTGTTTGTTGTTGAACTAATTAAAGCTGACGATCGAATGGTAATGATTTGGAGCAATCCGAGCCTTTATATACTCAGCCACAATTCGAATGTGGAAAACGTCATAGCCTAGAACTATAAGATGCTTCCAAATACATCTTCGGAGTTGATACGAGTACTTTAGATTCACCGCGACAATCTCAATGCAGGGCCTTTGTTCACGCTTTTGCGAGGTAATAACCAGTGTTGTGGGATTGTATGTACAAAATTATTACAGTTTCTTTTGTCTTAAAAACGTTTCGATTAGTTTGAGAAATTTAAATTCGATGTAAAATGCAATAATCTAAACAAGGGTTGGTATACGCTTGTCAAAAAAAAACACAACCAAAAATTCACTCTCAGGAAACCAAATTTGTTCTTGCCGATAGTAATCACATTAGAATTTTTGAGAACCGAATTGTTTGGAAGAAATAAGTATATAAACAATTTTGAAAAAGCCTAACGCTGTAGGATAATTTTAAACAATAATTTCAATGAATGCTTACCATTTTTTCATCTATGAGTACCTACAAATTTTACAAAAATAGTTAAAATATTCATTTATACATTTATGATCATTTTACAGCCTACATATTTTTTTATTTAATATAGAATATTTAACAGTTCAGATATTATAGCTAATTACAATAAGTATAAATTTATTTAACAAAAAGTGCCCACCTCACTAGAGAAAGATTTCTGGTGTTTGAGTTGGGGAGCACCGCCATCTAGCGACCGTAGTGAATAAATAATCATTTATTGGCAATCATTTAAAATTTATAAATAAACTTTTTTTTAAAGTAAACTAGGAATTGGATCATTTAATATATTCTTGAAGGCTGTTAAATATAAGTGAAGTCTGATTCAAAACATTTTTCGACGTAAAGAAAGTTTAGTATGAATAGCTAGAAAGTTTAAACCAGAGCCAAATCCAATAGTACGAATTTGCTGTGTTCTCTCTGCAATATTAATGTATTTTTAAAAAATCTACAAAGCGTCTGATATGTAGCTGTTTTTCATTCATGAATTACATTCCTTATAAAATAAATCAGTTGGATACCGAACTTTTTTCTTGAATATGGTAGAAGATGCGATCTGAAAATAGTTGAGTTACCTAAATAGAAAAAAAGACATGTATATACTTAAAACATGATTCTATCTGAATGACGTGTGTAAATTATGTAATTAATATGACATACAACCAATTTTCTTGCTTGAAGTTTTAGTTAGAAAAATTTAAATATATTTTATTTGAATTTTGTATGGTTATGCCACAAAAAAAACTGATTTCGTAAAAATGCTCGTAATATCGCGGATTCATTCCTCTGGCTATCATCATCACATTACAAGTAAACGTTTTCCGCTTATTATGATGGTATTAGGAAGAATACAAATATTGCCTGATTATTAATTGCTATTGCGTTTAATTCGTAGAACTCTCCGTTAAATTATTTTTACTTTTTAATATAAATCAAATTTAATAATGTTATTATTAAGTTTAGGAAGTATTTCAGTTTGTTATTATTGTGACAGCTGTTTCGGCGTTTAACGCCATTTTCAAGCCGCAACAGCTGTCACAATAATAAAAAAATTTAGTTCTTGCTAAACTTAATAAAAACATCACTAAATTTGCCTCATCGGGATACACATTATACTTCCGTAGAAGCTTTCCTCCAGAGAAATGTTGATATTTATGTATTAAACAGTATGTACGAAAAATATTTCTTATTCATTAATAATAATAAGAAATATTTAATTTAATCATGACACCACAAAGTAAATATTCATTTATTAAAGAAATTATTAAATTTCGTTGACCTTAAAAAAAATATTGTCAGGTTGTTCTTAACCTGAGATTTCTTTTTAAAACGAAAAAGAACAATCGTAAATCTAAACAAGCTGTACTAAACATACAAAACTACATAACATTTAATTGCAAATGATCAACTCATAAAGACCCAATGCACCACAATCGTGTGTAAAACAAACGCTGAGACGTCGTCTGCAGTCTTCACTGTCTACATTGCTCTCCGCCGCTACTTGTAACAGTACCTAGTTCTAGTACCTCGTCTAGTACCACATATCGCAAATCTCCATACCCATACCCACGGTACGTACCGTCTTGATGAGAACACGTGTGTTTTTTACCATTCTTGATTCAGAAATCAGTCGTCCTCGGCGGTGAATCTCGAAGCGTGAACCGATTGCATGCCATTAGCGTCGTGCATCCCATTGCATATAATGACTCTGTGCCGTAACGCTTTCCTCCGTAATCTCGTATCGAGAAAATCCTCGTGGGACTGGGCCGGATAGCAATTACGAGGAAAATCAACACCAAGATAAGTAATTCATTTTTATAGAATAAGGTTATGGGATTTGATTCAGATTTATATGACTTGTGCATAAAATTTCCTACCGTCCAGAGCCAGTGGAACTATGGCATACTTATTGGGGTAGGTACGCTATGATGTTGGAGAAAGTGCGTTATTTAAGTAAGCATATAGATACAGCCACGTAAAACTTGCAGTTATTTTACTAGTATTTTGCCGTCGATGTGATTTTTTGTTTGCGTTTTGCTTCCGTATGGCTACCCTGGTCACTAACAATATAGTTAGTGTTTTCACAGACTAACAATATAGTTAGTATTAAGTTTAAATTAAATAGTAATATGTAGTTATTATAAAATAAAATAAAATCTCTTAATTAAATTGGAGTTCTACATAAACTTGACTACAATAAAAAAAATAATAAAAAAACGGTTATACGGTTCGGCTTTACTACTCCGACAATTCGTATTTTCGCATCTCTGTGTATCCCAGTCCATTTTGTGCATCATTTCAGGTACAGATTTTTTATTTGTTAATGAATCATTATGGTTACATACATTGTAACAATATATTCAACATTTCGCATATCCTATGTTAATATTACTCTTCCATTAAAAGCATTTGCTTGTGGATGGAAGCGGAGTGCACATTAATATGCTAATAGTTAAATAATACCTATGGTACGTGTGTACGCATAAATTATGAACATAATATTATGTGCAGTCTTAAGTACGTTGCAGTTTGATTATGGAAAAAAATAAGTATAAGTAAATTTGGTGTCTAGAGACATTTATATTTAGCGTAAGCGCATTATATCGTAACATAGATAATGTAATTAATACTTAAGAGGAACGGCTGCGCTGCCTGTTTCAGACATAAATTAATTTTGGATTTGTGGGCCATATCTTAATATACACATATTAAGATTTTTAAAAATTATTAATGGGAAAGAAAAAGAATTTTGTATGAGTAATTTAGGTGGTAACGGTTTTTTGGTTAACAATGTCCTTAAAATATTTGTTGACAAAGTTCAACATTTGTATTTTTTCAGATGCTTCTGAAAAAAATTAATTATTATTATTTAAAAAAAAAACCCTTTCCTTGGCGAGTATAGTGGTGCTGTACAAAATAAGTGTTTAGTTTGAGACATGAGAATACATATTATTTGTAGTACAATTTTCCGTTATGAATGAATATTTATATTTATATTTTATAATTTGTATAATTGATTTTTTTACAAACAATTATTTCATCGTACGAATAATGAATTCATTGAACAGGCGATCAGTTGGGTAGTCTTATGGTTTTTTCAGTATGATTTTATGAGTTTCAGAACAGTTTCTAGGGGATCAGACTAGTTATAAAAGTAGCTCCCCAACACATAATTGCATATTCCAAAATAGGCTGTACTAACCCGTAATATATTGACTAGTTAATTTTCGTTAATAAGAAATTTCCGATTCGTGAACATATATAAATTAGTTTTATATTTTTTTATTGCATGGCAGATACATACCTAGCCTTCTTCTTCCAGTATTACATCTATTCAATAGACATAAGCAATTTCAAAGAATGAAACGTGATGATTCTGCCTATTGTGCTGTCTCTAGGGCAATACTGAAATTTGCTTCAAATCTAGAACGAGATGCAAATGTAAGATTCACCGTAGATATGTCTCTGTACCGTAAATAAGAAGAACCAAGTCTAGGGTTTGATTAGGTTGTATAAATGTGGATGAGTGAAAGTTTACTGTCATGAACGTGATCTTTGGCCTATTATAATTGTTCTACATCCATTTGATCGTGATTTACATGTGACTGTTTCCATAAAGTGCTAATTATACGGAGGTTCTATAGAATAAAGAAGAACACAAGAAATTCGGTTTGGGTGTGTTTGGTGATCCAAAAGTCTGGCCATTCGGGCCTTAAATTTCTAATATACAACATTATTTCGCTATCCTTTCATTTCGATCAAATGGAATGACAATATACAGAGAAGGGGGTGTAAGAGAGACATATCGCTGTATTTTAATTGGCTCTCTCGGGGCTAGAACTAAAACTTACTAAGTTAAAGGCACACATGCTTTTATTTAAATCTACGTGGGAGGTACTTCTAGTGTGTATTCTTTTTATATGGAAAGTTGCGAATTTAATCACACAGGTCTCCTTCCTGAAAACATGGCACATCTTTGGTTGAATTTTTGTTACAGTATAAACCAACACGCTTATGTTTTGCAGTTTGTTTAAAGTTTTGCCGTGAGAAGAATGATAATAAATTAAAGAAACCTTTAATTTTACACCTAGCGCTGATAAAAAACAAACATAAAAAAATGGAAATAATTGTTTCTACAAACCCTCAAAATTTGTATTCACATTACCATCAACCTGGCCAAAATCAAATGCCCTCTTGTTGGTTTCTTTTTTTTAATTTTTTTTATATGAATACCTCACAAGAGTCCCAACTGCTCCCAACCGTCTGGAGCCAGTGAGACTATGACATTACCAATTGGGGAATGTTGTGAGGCTGAAGGTATTGGGGAGGGGAAGGAGAAGGGGAAGAGGAAGGTTGGGAATACCTGGCTATTCAGATCTGGTCACCAAACACGGCTAAAAGCCATTTCAAGCAACGTTTCAATTCTGAATGGTGGTCTTTCACCAGGGCGATACTGAGAGTATCTTCCACTCTGGAACGTGCGCAAATATACTATATATTATTTTTAAATGAATTAATTGTGAAACAACACAAATTAATTAAATAAAAATTACTTGCGCACGCCGGAATTTGAACCCGCGACCTTCGGATTCGTAGTCGAGAGCCTTACCCCTCGACCATGGAGGCCGTCAAGTTCTACGAAAGTTTAACTAGTACTACTCCAATAGCTCGATCCTTCCTCTACTGGCGTCCTCTTCTATGATGATCTTAGTGAAGTCTTTTCTTTCATGCTGATTACTAGGCAGCATAATGTGTTTGTTTTATGTTTCTTCTCAAATTAGTGCCTTCAGTCTTCCAGTTCATACAAGCATAATCGTATGTAGTTTTAATTGCACATTTATAATTGGTTTTACAAGACCATGCATTATTCCTGAATGGGATATCATTCGAATGTTAAATTTTTGTTTTAAAAAACCTTTGAAACTTTCACTTGTTTATTTCAGACCGAAATAGTTTCAGCCTATCACGGGCATCTTCAGACTGGTACAATATAAACTAAATCTACGTTATATACAACATTGATGTCAGGGGTGAGTCCCATTGCTCTTTCTAATGCTGTACATTTATGACTGAGAAATTTGTTTTATTGCTGACGGAACGGTTTTGCAATTATATTTAAAAATACTTTCGGGCTGGTTTATTACCTTCTGGAAGACGGATTACATCGTGTTGATTTACTGAATCTATGTTTTTTTAACGTAATATCTATTGTGTCAGCTTTAGTTTAAACAGATTTTATTAGAGAGGTTATTTCTGTTTTTTTTTATGATTTCCGTCTTGCTAAATGAGTAATGTAATGAAAATGATTTGCTAACTAACTAGTAAGTAATTGTTTCACTTTATCATGCCATGTCTTCCTCGGGCGTCTTTATCGCTTACATAGTTATATACCAGTAGCGGTAAGTTTATTGTGATTCCTCTCAATCTTTGTATATATAGGTTTATTTTAATCATCCATTACTGTAATAAATATGTTTTAAATATCTAGTAGTAAGGTATAAGTTATTTATAATTTCTTCAAACGATTTGTAACGTTGTGGCGTCATTATTAATTAAATAATTAAAAATGTACTTTGTATACACCACTTTTATTAAAATATGTAAATATTTCTACATGTTTCGACAGCAACGCTGTCATCCTCAGGAATATATGAATCCTAAAAAATAATTTCAAGTATAGACAAATGATAAAAATTAGAACAATAATTTAAGAATATACAAATTATAAACATAAACAAAAATTAATTAAAGTAGTTAATCAAAAATGCTAATAAAAAAATAGTATAAAACATTGAATAACAAATTTATATTAGAAATTAAAAAAATAAATTATTTTTATTAATAATATGAATATAAAAATAAATTTAAGAGATAGCTATTTTCAAAAAATATTTGATTATTTATTAAATTTAATACACTTTTTCTTATTTCTAAAATTTCAAATTTATCCAATTGTAAACCGGTTGTATTTGCATGTAAATTTTTTAAACCTTTATTTATAACGAACAAATGATTGGTTTCTAAAATATGATTTGGAAATTCTGAATAGTTGTTATTATTTAAACACCTTAGGTGTTCCTTAACTCTAATACTGACATTTCTAGATGCTTTTCTATGTAAAAATAGCTGCAATCATAACGAATCAATTTATATACTCCCGACTTATTCATAAGTTATTTGTTCATGTTAAACTCGCATACAAGTCCCTCAAAAGTAACTCCATTTAAAATTACAGTCCCGGGTCTGGTGAGTCACCCGGAGGTGGATTTCAACGTTTTAATATTATGTATGCAAGTATTTAGGTACTACGTTGAAACCTGAGACATTTTTACAATATTGTATATGCGCTCAGCGACTGCATGACATGTTTTGGTCACTTCACAGATTATTAAATAGCTTTTTTTTTTAATTAGGTTTATCGCATTATTATACATAAGTGATAATTTTTTTTAGATTACCAAAAACTGTCATTATCGTCCATTGCTTAATAAAATAAACAAGTTATAAAAATGTAGACTGTTATTGCTACAACACAGTTTGCAAATATTCATAACAAACTCAAAGTGGAAAAACCGACACATGTCAACAATGGAACACTTTAAATAATTTAATTTAATTTAATGATTTAAAATTATTACAACCGAAAATATTCTTTCCGACATATTTTATTAAATCTCAGAAGCAGCACAAACTCCCGAACGGTGAGCTCTGCGAAAATAAAGTTTTCATAGCTTTTTTTTCCATTAGTAGTTTCTGGGGAGCTGCAGGGCTTTAGAATATCTATTTTCTATTTAAAAAAAAAAAAGAAAATAAAAGGATGTCATATTTTGAAAAACTTCCAAAATTGAATTTTAAATCTTTTGAGAAATAACAAAATATATTAGTTAGATATTTCACAAACACAAAAAGACGGAAAAAAAATCAAATTCGTTTCATCAGAGTGGCGACGAATCCGAGAAACGGGTAAAGTCAGACAGTAAAACGACGTTATTTAGTAATTGCTGTAATATGTTTGAAATTTCTGTTCGATCAATAACTTTCTTTGATCCACCTCTTAATAACATATTAATAGACATTGTTTTCCTTTATTTTGTCTACAAATCCGTGCACCGCAATAAAGTATAAGATTCCACATCTCGCTGTTTCGCGATACCCTCGCATCACACGTTACGGGCCGGTCTCACGACTTTCCCGAGAGTACTCCGCAACCCGCTAATAATATCATAAAACGACATGACGCTGAGAAAACATATCGTGAGGCCTAAAATACGGTAGGTGTTTGGCCATAGATAATAGAAACAGTAATGTCGTTAAAATAGGTCTTCCGTCATTTCTTACCACAGACAACATGATTCTCTGTGTGCAAAATATTTATGATGGGACATTTTTAAATTATTGCATTTTCGACCTAGTTTTTTGCGAATAAAATGGTTGCGACATCGCATCGCTAGGCCAATTAGTTTAAACTTCCTACGCATATTTGTAAATGGTTTAGTTTTTGTCACTGCTCTTTGCCTTCCGCAATTAATCTTACAATTAAGGTTGCCATGAGAAAAAAAAACATTGCTCTCTAACTAATTCAATTTCTCAGAGCGGAAGATACTCTCATTATCGCCCTGGTGGAAGACCAAGATTCCGAATCAAAACTTTGCTTGTAATGGCTTTTCCGTTTGTTTGGTGAATAGATATGAATAGCCAGGTACTTTTCAACCTTCCTCTTCCCTAGCTAATTCCCTAGAGTCTCACAACATATCTCAATTGGGGAATCCATTGTCCCACTGGCGCTGAACAATTGAGAACAGGTGGGACTCTTGCTGGGTATTCAAATAAATAAATGAAATAGAAATTCTAATAATGAAACGTTTTTTATGAACATAAATTAACTTCTGTGTGTGTGTTTTTTTTTAAATAATTTACATCTCATTTTATTTCACCAACGTTTCGCTGAACAAATATTTTAGTAATTTTTTTTTGGTTCTTATTATTCGGGTATCCTTTCCTATAGGAGGTCGGCTATCATCAGGGCAATTTTCACCCTTAAGACTGCAATACAGAATGACTCATCAACGCAAAACTGCACTTATACCAGTCAAGCAGGGTTCTAGGTCTCGAAGAGAGGCATCTTATTTTATTACGACTTCCACTCACATTCCTCTGGATTTTTAGATGGATTTTCTTGGGTTTCTCAAAATGTGACCAATATATTGCAGTTCTCTTATTTTTATACCTGGTACAATTCCATACATTTTTGGTCATCGAAGAAAAACTTATTATCAGATTATAACTAATGGCCCCACCTTATTGACCTTTAGTAAAATTTTAACTATATAATATTATAACCCTTAAATAGGAAAACTTTACAGGGTGATCATTAATAATTGTAATGGTTATTAACAACCTACGAACAGCTACGGAATAGCTTAGGTCTACTCGGTAGCAGAATATTGTGGTCTAGTGTGGGTCTAGAGGTGCACACACACAGAATATCGGCATGCAACTAAATACAGCCATATACTTCCCTCCGCCTCGCTACAATGGCTCCCTGTCCTCTCAAATATCGCACCGTGTGCTGTAATACGAGAGACAGCAACCCTCAGGGAATAGAAAAGGGCCGTGAATAGTAACATTCTACTTAAATATGGTCTTGCAAACCTCCCGGCCAGCCGCCTGATGTCCAGGAATCCATTTTGGACTGAAAGCGAAAGACTACTTCTATCACGATACTACCCTGAAAAGTCGTGACCAACTCAGTGGCAGACCTCGGACGTGAAAAAAGCACCTTGTTGTAGATCTTACTTTTAAATTGCCAGGGTTCTCTCTACATTGGAAGACGTGGACCACAGTAAACCGCATCCGGTGCACTCAGAGCCGTTGTGCGTACATGATGCATAAATGGGGCCTAAACGATTCCGAACTCTGTGAATGTGGACACATTCAAACAACCGAACACATCGTAGAAGAATGTCCCCTTAATCGGTTTTCCTATGGCACATCTGTGCTGAACCAAGTGACTCCCTATACCGTCGACCTGCTGAATAACCTCAGCATCCCATCATGACCTTCACCAACTCTCCTCTACGAATAAGAAGAAGATTGTGTTATTGACTCACCTTCTTTGTTGCAACTCATCCAGTTCAAAATTTCTTGTCGTATCCCCAATCAACGCAATACTAATTATGTATACCACTCTCCACTATCCGGAATGTCGAGACTTGTTAACAAGTCAGGGCCTTGAAATGTATGCTACCAGTATAAATGATTTTTGTAAGGCTTTACAAAATTAGAATTGGAAGATTTTTACCATTTAGAATTGGGCATTTATTTTGCCTAAAATCATCGACTCTACCAAAACCTTGTTCAGCGTTTGACTTGAATGTTCTCTCAAATGTATATGTATATCCTATTTTTGTCAATGCTTCATCTATGTACTATGTATGTGCTGTTATTTTTCTGTAGCTCTTGTTTATTTCAATTCGTGTTATGTATTCTGTGTAATTGGATTATCCGTCAACAAAAAAAAATCCGACAATTACTAGGAAATGAATTATAGCATTGGCAATAAAAAAAAATAGTTAAAATTATCATTAAAGAAGACAATATTAACAAATCTCAATGAAACATGCAACCGAAAAGATACAGAAAATAAAAAGATAATGGTCGCAATTTGGACTCGAACCCAGATCCTCTGTCTTATCGAGATAACGATCTTTAGAATTATTATTAATATTCTTCTTAATTAATTCCCATATTTTTGGCTGCTATCTTTTTGTATGAATGCAAAATTCTACCCGAATGTATTTGAAATTTAGATAGTGTCCCAGATAAACCTATCCGATTATATTTATATGGGACTATTGATTCTCTATAAATCCAGAATGAATGTGCAATTTTTTTAGAATTACTTATTGAACCATAAATATTATCATTATAAGTGCCTATATAGAAATAAAATAATAAACAGATCGCCTGTAAGTGGCTTCACCACAAGTTACTACTTTTCTGTAATTTTTTTGGGCATTAACTATGTAACAATTTCTAAACATATTTTTTGAAGAGTTTTATCGACTATGTACAAGTAATTTTATTTATTTGCTACCGGTCGTTTGCTATTAAGTATTATTTATTATTGATTTAAGTAAGTTTTAAGAAAGCCAGTGAATGACACAGGTGTGTCGAAACCGGTAGTAAATAAATAAAATGAAATAATAATTCTCCATAGTGTATAAAACTCTTTAAAATAACATGGCCTAAATACATTTGTGTGTATGAACTTACCTGAAAAAAAATTGAACTTATACACATATAACAATTATAATTTTTTATTAATTTTCAATAGCGATTCACTGCGGAGAATAAAAAATGCAATACGTTCGACTACATCCATAACACACAATTTTATAAAAATGTTTTTGAATACCATCTGAATGTTAGCAAAACATAACCGGTGGGTCACAATTTGTTCAATAGTTTATTCTCACAACTCGTTTATTATTAAGTTTTGCAATTTTATATTTTCTACTGAGATCCCATTAGTCGTTCGAGGCTGAGGTGAATAATGCTCTTATTACGTAACCTCGGATAACCTGGTGCCTATTATGTTCTTCATATAATTCACAGAACACAAAATCCCTACAATTAACTAACTAGCCGTTTTCTCGCAAGGGTAGGCGGAGAGGACGGACCGCCAAACAACTCGATCTTGGCATACACTTCTTGCTTCATTCACATTCATACACCGTCTCATACATTCTCTTCTGTTTTTCCAACTTCTGACATTGCCCGACTAAAGTATTTGATTTATTTAATCGAGCTGTGTCTTCTTCGGGCGTCTCCGGCTTCTTCTTTCATTCACATTCGCGTTTTATATCCTCCTTACGCTCCTCCTTGTACTTCCTACAAGCGCGATTTATAATGATTTGGAAGAGAACTAATGTCACAAATTTACATGTAAACTTTTTGGCAATTAATATGTCAAACAAATCGTTTATTTGCAAAGATAGAATTTGTGTTTTGAAAAAGTTTTATTAAATTCACTTAAGTGAGTGAAAATTTACCAAACTTCGAACACACGCCCTCTATACACTCATCTCATCGACGGTTTAATTTAAAATACCATTTTATTTCATCTGTTTAGTTAGTCTAATCCAGCCCCGATGAAAGAAGATCATTATAATTCAATGAAACTTTATTAGTCCCGATTCCCATAAAGTGCCTCTACAATGTGACAGTGACTTATCGGGCAGACGGCATGCTCTGTCTTCTATCGCAGTCGGAAGATGCGCCCGACGGACTGGGGCTCCCCGCGAACGGCTATAAAATTGAATCCCCGTCTAATTCACGTAATTACCAGAATGCAAAATAATGGCGTTAGATTTCGCAATGGTGGTGCTTACATTACAATTGTTGGGAACATTATCATTGTGATACGTTACTAGTGATGTTCAATTTCGAAATAATCTGACGACGTTTACGACAGTGTTTTTTTTTTACTTTTAAATTTCAAGATTTAGATTTTTTTTTCGTGTTTAAAAATATCTTTGATTATCTGTCAAAATATAAATTATTTTAACCATCTCTTTTTCTTAAAAACTAGATCTTGTTTTTCATTCGAATTTTTGGGTTCCTAATCAATTATTTTGATTGGTAAATGAGCGCCGTTTAGTGACTAAAATTACCTAAAGGGCGCTTTATATCTTAATAAAGTTTATAGCCCCTTAACCTCAAATCAAATGAAGGTAATATTTATATGATCAATTAACGTAACTGGTATGGGTACAGTTTCCATAAGTTATGAGCTGCAACCTATGGGCTGAAAATATGCTTTGATAGGGGAGGGCACCAAAAGAAAAAAAAAGATATCACTTATTTTATGAATATAAAACCATTTCGTACATTTCGAATTGTGCAGGTATTTCGATTACGGCCTTCACTACACAAGGAATTCTCCGTAAAATATGGTTCATGACAATCGTTTGGCCAGTTTCTTCACTCTTTTAAACATGGTGGGATGTAATGGTAATGACAACTTACATTGTTATGTTATTACAGTATTTTAACGATAATATTGCATCAGCCTGATAAAGATGATTTCGACTATCAAACGCATACCACACCAGTATCCATGCTGATCTCTGCTCATTGTTTATGTGTCTCCAATTACATTTTTTTTTAAATAAACGTCAATCAAATATAAAAGTGTTGTTATTAACTTCTGCAAGTATTTCAGTTTTTTTAATTTTTTTTTTATATTGTTATTATGATAGCTGTTTCGGCGTTCAAGGCCATTTTCAAACTGTCTTCATAAACAACTAATATAAGTCACAATAATAAAAAAAAACTAAAATACTTGCAGAACTTAATAACATTATTAAATTTGATGTACATTAAATTAAATTAAGCAGGAAAACAAATAATAATCCAAATAAATAATTTCTTCGAATGATTAGTATTCACTTTGTGGCGTCATTATTAATAAATGAATTGAACTTTACTTTATAATCACCACTTTATTAATATATCTATAATATTAATATTAATATTCTGTGTATTCCTGATGAGGAAAGCATCGCTTTTAAACATGTTTATATGTATATATTAATAAAGTGGTGATTACAAAGTATTTTTTTATTAATTTATCTAAATGAATATTTAAACCACCATGGATAATATAATATGCTTATATTTTATCTGTATTTTTATTTTTTATTATATAATATTAATTATATACAATGGATACTTATACCCGCTAAGCCACTGCAAGTAGCTTGTCAGCAGGATTTTATTTCAACAATATTATATAATACAACAATAAATGACAATCATCATACAAATGTGGGGCAAAATTAGGATACAGAGGCGCATGCATGTCGTGATCAATGTACATAAGTTGGATTCACACATTTACTCACATAACCCTAATTGTTTTCTTCTTATTTCGCCGTTCGTCGTCGGCTCTATGCTCGCAAACCATTTAAATGTGTATTTACATTATTATTATACGCATGTAACAAATTTTAACTCTTTTTTTAAATTTAACTATTTTTATTTCTTTTGCGCTATTTTGAAAAATCTTCTTTAAAAGCATTTTTAATAAATTAATTAAATTGATATTAGAATTGCAATTGACAACTTTTGTAAATTTGTGATGAAAATCACAAGCGACCTGTTAAAATAATATAATTTGTTGTGGTTGTCCTTTTCTTCATCATCTCATTAATAATAATTTTTAATTTTTATTTATTTATCTACACAATCTTAATGCTATAAAAGGGTTATGGTAATGTGCCTATCTCACTAGGAGAACCTGTGTCATTATTATTATTATATTAACAACGTTTCCGAATTCCTTAGCATGGTGACAAATATTTACCAACTTTTTTTATTTTTATATGAATACCGCACAAGAGTCCCAAACTGCTCCCAAGCGTCTGGAGCCAGTGAGACTATGTCATTCCCAATTGGAGAATGTTGTGAGGCTGAAGGTATTGCGGAGGGGAAGGAGAAGGGGGAAAGGAAGGTGGGGAAAATGGGAAATACCTGGCTATTCAGATCTGGTTACCAAACACGGCTAAAAGCCATTTCAAGCAACGTTTCAATTATGAATTGTGGTCTTTCACCAGGGAGAGTACTGAGAGTATCTTCCAGGCTGGGACGTGCGCAAATATACTATTTATTATTTTTAAATTAATTAATTGTGAAACAATACAAATTAATTAAATAAAAATTACTTGCGCACCAACTGATGTATAAAATCAATTTGAAGGTCTCTTATAGCATTTTTACGACGATAACCTACATAATTTATAACCATTAGGTTATATATTATTTATCCGTAAGGTTAGATTATAATTGGATTACCTATTTGGTGAATTAATATTAAACAGATAATCTTCAGAGTAATAAAAGTTAAGACATTTAATTGGAATTAAATAATTAATGCGTTTTATCCAGGTAAGTTTAATGACCGTGTAATTCGATATTTCCCTTCCAAATCTTAACTGTGTGATCTTTTCTATTGATCAATCTAGTAAAATGGTGTCTCAATAGCTATTTATTTGTCAAAGTCCAATATACATGAAACCCTCGTTATACCAGTGCAAAACTACTTTTCAGGATGTTGGCCCTGACGAAAAATAGCGGAAGGTTTTTTTTTTAAATATTGTTAGAACTGGTAATTAGTGTTAACAAAAAGCATAAAGTGTAAATATTAAGGAATACTTTGTTCACGTTTGTTTCTCATAAATATTATATCTTTTCATTATGAAGGGTCGTCGAGGTGATTTTGCATGAAATTTCTGGTAAAAATCAGGATGTTTGCCCTGACGAAAAATAGCGGAAGGTTTTTGACATTTTTAACATGAAGATCCTTCGATGATTCTTTAGGGCCGTACATAAAACTGGTATCTGGAGTTCTAGTTAATACAAATATATCAATAAAAAACACATAAATTTGTTGTAGACCACTTTTATTTTATTAAAACTCTACCGGTTTCGGAAGCACCCTTCCTTCATCAGGAGAATATTAAACTTAATCTCCTGATGAAGGAAGGGTGCTTCCGAAACCGGTAGAGTTTTAATAAAATAAAAGTGGTCTACAACAAATTTATATGTTTCTTATTGTAAATTATGGCGAGCCACAAAGTTAATGCTTTTTACAAATACAAATATATCAATTGTCAATAACAAGGTTCATACAACTCGTACCGTTTTTAAGAAACGTATCAAGAATGGAGGAAAGCCGACCACCGAAGAAGCTTCTTCTTTATAAACTTGCGTGATATTGGATTATCTGGGAGAATAAGTTAAGGTGGAAACTGAGAGAGGACGGCGAGAGACTGACAGAAGAGGAAACATTTTCTAGGGGTAACCAAGATTTACAAAAACTCGTAGCGCCGATGATAAATGTATGTACACCGCACATATTTATTCATGAACTAGCGGTGGCGTGCAGTTCGTATAGGCTGAAATATTGTGCTATAAAAATGAATTAAAAGATAATAGAAACGAATTTTCCATGAATTCTGTAAGAAACTTCGACAGTATTTTAATCCATTGGCCTTGACAATGGCGCAAAATATCAATATCAAAAATATTCTAAAAACTATTACCCCAACTTGAAAACCCATACAAATCCTACCTGTGGTCATAGATTAATGCACACCACTGCGAACTAATTACTTAGTTAATTATCCTTTCATCAGGTTTGTCAATTAAGAATTGTTATCAAAATAAAAATACTAAAATAAAAATATTATTTATCGGTAAGTATAAAAATTTATTATTATTAACAGTAAGTATTACGGAAAGCGCGTTGAATTGAACACACGTTTATACAACTATTCGTCTCGAGTTTAAAGAAATATTTACCTGTTTTTCTTGCCAGACTATTGTCATCTTAATCCACATGCATATAATTTAAAAAAAAAATCATTTTCCTACAGTTTTAATTTTCTATTCTTTATTTACGAAAAGTTAGACAGTTCTTCTCACATATCTAAACTCTACCAAAGTTTATCGAACTCAACATCTATAAATATTTCAATATTGCTTGTCTTCTACAACATAAAACACGATTGGCACAATATTAATTAGTCATGTTAGCCTCTTTTACAAGCTTAATCCGTCAACTGTTTGATCAAACGTAATGTTTAAACTGGTAGATAATGATTTGACGTATATCTTGCAAATTAAAGATTTGAATTAATTAAATATGTACGCAACCATTGCCTCCGCGTCGTGAGGCAAAAGCTTGCAATTCGGTATTATAATGTTGTGGGTACGTAATTGAATTATGGCGCAGCCTAAATAAGATTAAATAATTTATTATATATAAATGGAAGTTTCACAACCATCCTTTGTTCTGTGTGCGACTCACTTTGATCTCGTGCTAAATATATACATACACATCGGTGTACTAGTTTTTAGTAGCAAATTTTAAGTGTGATCGACTTAACCCTTTATGACTGAGTGAGTGGAAAACAAATATAACAGTTAAAAACTAATATTACAGTAAACAACAAATATTACATTAAAAAACTATTATTACAGTTAATTATTGTAATTAAGCTCAGCAACACACTAACTTATGGTTTGGACAACGAATAACAACCTTAAGCTTTAAACTGTTCGAGTGAAGTCAAAAACATTACCCTTTTCACTATTTTACTCAATTTATTTAGATACATACCTACCTACGTACAAGTTTCACTTACAAGAATTTCAATATGTCTGTTATTGGATCGCTCACTCAAAAAATGATGGAGAAAAGAAATCAAACGATAATTTAAAAAAAAAATGCGTTCAGTAAGTTGGTGAAAACGGTATTTTGTTGACGTTTTTTTTCTTTTTTTTCCTATATTATTAGAACTAGTAAAGTGTTATCAAAATGCACATAATATAAATATTAAGAAATACTTTGTATAAATTTCTCATAAATATTACATCTTTTCATTATGAAGAGTCGTCGGGGTGATTTTTCATTAAATTCGTGCTAAAATATATCGATTTCTTCATAGTTTAAGTTTATTAAAAGAAGTTTTCCTGCACATGATTATTTTATGCTGCTACTAAATAAAAAAAAGGAATCTTTAATTTACGAGTACATTTAACACTATTACCACAGAGTTATAAAATTTTATCAAAAATATAATAAATTCCTCACTATCAGACAACATTAAGTTTTAACAAAAAAATCTCTTAAGTCTAATACTACGTAATAGTGTGATCTAAGAATACTGTCACAGTTAGCAGCATCCCGAGGCAGGGCTCCGAAGTGTTACAGTCGTGAGAAGAAGCGAGAGTGAATACAAGCCGCAGATTTCCTAAACAGCCTCCTCGTGGCGGATGAATGAGACACGACCTGAATCCAGAGTAATGTCATCTTACTGCACAGTGCACATCTCCCAGCTTACGAGAATTCTTGCTCTCATCTCGTTACCCGTTCGGGACCGACACGTAACGCCGTAACGGCTATAGTCAGCCGGTATTACGACCTAACTGTTTCAATGCGACTCTTCGCGGTTCTGCGCTCCGGGGAGGTTCTATTGTATAATTTTAATGACTAGTTGCATCTGCATTTATTACGATACAACTAATATTTGTGGTTAATTAAGGCAATATATGTCTTCTCACAGTTCGTCTGTCAGCTGTGATAAAACTCTTAGATGTACGCTTTGTAATACTTTTTTTTTGTGCAATTACCTATGCCAATTTGAAACATCTTTTCAATAGTTGATTTAATTCTTTACTGTTTATTTTACGCATTTGGAAATTTTCTTTAAATTTTATTTTGTTAATTTCACTGACTAACTAATTATAACCGAAATTTACTAACACTAAATAGCCTTTAATATACAAAATAGAGTCGTTTTGCATCATTCACTTATTTTATTTCTCGACCGTTTATACCGCTGGCATAAATTTTAAGCCTGTCATATCCGACGAATTCTGTGTATGTTTAGTGTGTGAGTAAGAAGACTTTAAAATTCTATAAATGTATTGTTTTTAATCTTCGAAAAATTAAATAATAATCTCTACATCCCTTATCAACGTTCATTAACACATGCCATTTCGTTCTACAGAAAAACAAATTAATCTAATGTAGAACCGATCCACATAATTCCCCCAGATGAATGAAATGCTTTCAATTCAACACAGTATCTTATGTCATCGTAACTTCAGGAAGATCTTTCAGAACTTTCTGCAAATATAGTTATATAATTTTAATTATTACCGTATCTGAAACAATCATGATAATAATAACAGAAGTAGTGCGATTGTGGTGTCGATGTACATTCTGTTATTCCGGTAGACGACAATTAAGAGATTTATCTAATCTGTTATCCGCACAATACGGTCATTATTCACAATACATGTCAAGAAATCTTCACGACATAATTATTACGTATTAGGAATGGGTACGAGCAAATGATGTCGCTGTTGACATTACGTCAACTTTGACAAATTTATTATCATGCAAATAAGTTGGCAGGAGAAGTAACTTTTTTACTAAAATATGTGCCATACACTTCGGGTGGATGTAGAAGACAGATTTCGTTTTACTAGACTGAGAGTTCAATATGAATAAACCAAACGAGCGTATCAAACACTAAACGACAATTTACATAAAAAATACGTAATTTTTTTTGTACCTTTATGTATTTTGACAGCTTTTTGAAAAATATACAATGTATAAAACCGAGGGTGTAGATACTAATTTTATTATAAAAAAAGTTAGGGATTTTCAATGTGGTTGAGCAGAAAAATTCTTCCTCTATGTATTCAGAGCTCAAATTCCAGCATGAACAAACGCATTTTATTTAAATCGACAGTTTCACCGCCCTTGACGTGATTTATCACAAAATATTAATAATCCAATTGTTAATATTATTGTTGTAAAAAAAAACTCGCTTCATATGTCAACTTTATAAAAATATTCTCAAATTTACATTAATGATTTGAGTTACTTCACATTTAATTAATGTTAAAAAAGAATAATATCTGTGGCACGTTACAGCGTGGTAGATACTCTCAGTATCGCTCTGGTGAAATAACACCTTTCAGAATCGAAACGTTCCATGAAATGGCTTTTGCCGTGTTCTCAACCTTTCCGTTTCCCATATTTTTCCCTTCCCCGCTTCCATCCTCACAATATACCCCGATTGGAGATTCCATAGTTCCACTGGCTTTGGATAGTTGGGAATCTTGTGCGGGATTCAAATAATATTTTTCTTTTTTGAATCAGCAACCAGTTATATTTACACGTAATTACGAAAAATTAACTGCTATAACATGAACTTAGCAACTAAAACGGGAAGCCCACGTGAAAATAAATGAAACTGGAAGCAACACTCTCTATAAAGCTTTATCATATTATTTGGCCATGCGCATCTGTTACAGAAATTCTACATAATAAAAATTATGTCTCTCAGAGATTAGGAATAATGTATGTCGCTCAATCTTGCCTGTCTACCCGAAAGGATATCACCGTGACCTTTCTGGAACATTTTTCATTATTAATTTGGCACTCGTAAACAATGTCGTTGGCCGAATTGTTCCACCTTCATTATGGTGTATTCTTTCAACTATGTTTTTCGTCCCACAATATTTTCCTGCAGAATATACTCATGCGTAGGTATCATGACCTATTCGTGAGATAATAATAGTAAGTAGGAACTTTTAACAATATAATCTACTTTTTATCATCTATGTAAATGACATCTTCATGCAAAAGCTAAACGGAAAAATAATATCTTATGCTGACGACACTGTCATAATAATTGAAGGTACTGACTGGAATTCTATTAACAAGCTAGCAAATACTGATATTAATATATTAAAAAATTGGTTCGATAATAATCTACTCTCCCTTAACACTGGAAAAACAAAATTTATTCCTTTCTCTATCAATAAATTTAAATCAAAACCAGAAATAAAAATTATAGTACACCAAAGTAACTGCAACAGAATCAATTGTAATCAAGCATGTTCTATACTTAGTCCAACTTCCAAAATTAAATACCTTGGTGTATATATAGACCAGCATTTTAAATGGAAAACACATATTTGTGAACTTGTTAAACGAATTAGAAAATGTATATATATATTTATAAGACTAAGAAATATTCTTAGACTAGAAAACCTAAAAAGAGTGTACTATGCAATTGTTCAGTCTATTTTACAATATGGAATTATTGGCTGGGGGGGAACATATGATAATATTTTAAGTCCACTTAAAATAATTCAAAGATTGATAATAAAGGTAATTTTAAAAAAACCATCATCATTTTCCACTGAAAAGCTTTTTACAATATTCAATGTACCTACAGTAGATAAAATTTATAAAAAATATGCAATTATTCAAATCTTTAAAGAAAAAACGTTAAATAAATTACAATTTAATATATCCGCAAGGTATCAGCAAAACATTAAAATCCCGCCATTCAATACTAAGCATATGCAAAACACATACCTATATCTAGGAATAACTTTTTTTAACAATCTGCCATCTGATCTTAAAATTATAGAAAATATCCATGAATTTCAGCATAGATTAAAAAATTACCTCAAACTACTGTATTTTTTAATTTAATATTTTTTTTATTATTATTAGATTTTTTTTGTCTTTTATTATTATCTTCTCTTTCTTTTCTTCTACTTTCTTTTCATTTCTTTTCTTTCCTTTAATACTATTACTAGTGATAAATTACAAAATTTACACGACAAATTCATATTTCCTGCTATTGTACAACAATATTTTAAGTTATGATCTGATTAATTAAGCGATAATCCCTCACCAAACACAAGAACCTTGTTTCTTTATCGTGAGAAATAGCTATATTATATTTTTTGTTACACTATATGAATCATGTCTTATTTATATACTCTCTGTAAAAAAAAAATGATCATATTAAATAAAAAAATAAAATAAAATAAACAAAACTTAAGAGGAACGGCTGCGCTGCGTGTTTCATACATAATTTAATTTTCGATTTGAGGCCAAAATACTCATCCAAACTGTATGATATATATATTTTTTTAATTGAAGGTTTTATAAATATCTAGTACAAATGAAAAGTATTTTATTTATTTTTGTTTTAAATTATGAAGTATATGCCATGAAAAAAAAAAATATTTTCATAATTTTAGACGCAACTTAGAAAATTATTTGCGGGTTTATCGTATTTTTTTTTTAATTATCGTATTTTCTATGTTAATATGATTACCTAAATAAAAATATAAAAACACTTAAAAAAAGTTTATTCGGGTAGATTTTAAATTACGTAGGTCAAATTTGTGTACCAACTTAAATTAGTCATATTTTAATATTGTTTTATATTTAAGTATTTATTTTATATTTTCAAAGTAGATGGGGTAAAACATTTTTTAAATCACCGTTAGCCCCCAAACAATTGTTAAATGTGCCTCTAAAATCGCCAAAAATCAATTCCTTTAATGGCATATATTTCATAATGCAAAACAAAAAATAAATAAATTACTTCTAATCCGTACTAGATATTTACTATACTTTTTGATGAAGAAAAAAATCAATAGGTTTAGGCGAATATTTTGGCTTGAAAGCCAAAATTAAGTATTGTATGAAACAGGCCGCGCAGCCGTTCCTCTTAATAGTATGGCACTTAAATAATGTTACTCAATCCTACGTAGGTTTGTAACTTTTGGGCGTTTATATTGTAAACAATTTATTAAACTCCAGTTTACTTGATGAAGGGATTAATCGTCCGTGATCATTTTGGTGAAACTTTCAGATAACTATTTGGATCGTTCGATAAACACTTCTATAAATACTCTCATAATATAAAGATATCGGTTTTATGCGGGAGAGGTAAATTTGATAAAATTTAATTATTTTAGAAAAAAGCCTGTGAGGAAAGCAATAAGTAATATTTGCGGTTAAAATATGGGTATATAATTTGTGTAAGTTTCATTTTCATCCAGCTCCTACTTCGACGTGATCAGCTGTCTATAATGTTGCCGTGGTAAGTAAAAACACAGTATCTTCTCCGAGGCTCTCAGGGAAGATACTGTGTTTTTACTTACGACGGCGGAATAGTTATTGGGAAATATACTGCAATGAAAGTAGTAAAACACATATTTTTAAGGGGAATTACAATTTTGGAGGAGAACTGAACGCGGTTGGCGCGAACAAAACGTTGTCCAAAGAAGCGGAGCTAGTAGTCCACAATGGAGTGCTGATACCAACCCTGATGTATGGCAGTGAGGCATGGAATTGGCAAAAGAAGGATGAAAGTAAACTGAATGCCGTAGTGAATGAGTAAGATTAAGAAAGGGACGCTTAGATGGTTTGGGCATGTGGAGCGAATGAACGAAGAAAGGAGTGTAAGAAGAATGTATGACGTGAATGTGAATGAGGAAGACATGGCACGATCAAGTGAATCAAATACTTGAGTCGGGCCATGTCAGAAGTCGGAATAATAGAAGAGAATGTATTAGACGATGTATGAATGTGAATGAAGTAAGAAGTGTATGCCAAGATCGAGTTGTTTTGCGGTCCGTCCTCTCTGCTCTAGTTAGTTAGTTAGTTACTACAATTTTACTCATGTTTATAGCAATAGCAGGCATTGTTTTGAATAAGATATAACATGTCGAAAGCAATTCATAAGTGGGTCTATAGCACGGTATTTTTTCGCTTGACTGGTGTACTTTAGGGTAAAGTTCACACTCTGTATCAATATTATTTTTTGAAGGAAATACAGAAGAATGCTAGCGACCCTGCCCGATCCGTGACTTTCATTTGTTCTTTAGCGGACCTGACAAAACCGTCACAAAGTACAGTAAATACGGGGAGCGTGGTTAAATGAGAACTTAAATGAAAAAAAGAGTCGAGGGAGATGAAAATAATAAGCGTTTAAAAAATCAGGGTAGCGTTTTACAGAGATGTCCTCTTATTACTTATGAGGCGGAGTTCGAAGTTTTTCTCCCAGGGTAGGAATGATCCAATGCATTTTTTCTTTCTATAAAAGAAAGACAAACATTCCCACTCAGATAAGATTCTATGAGTAGCATGACTTGTGCCATAAGTTCTATAAGATACAGCCAGGAGAAAAGGAAACGCTCTAAATACTCTAAATACTCTAAATAAAATAATAAAATTAACACCAAAACACGCATAGGATAAACGCTAAAACGCGACAAGTACGATATAATCAAATTTACTTTGAATAAAGTGAAGGAGAAGTGTGAACAAAGAATGGTGTATAGGACATTAGGGTGTACCAAGGCTGTAGAACCGCCGTCAATAGACAATGATGTAGATATGTTGATTGAATTAGAGAATCAGGAGGGGTTTTTGTTTTGGGACTTTTGCAAGCAATATTTGAAAAATAGGTCACGATATCGCATATAGGCAAAAATTTGAAGAACACTCCCCATAACAGATAAATTTATAGAAAAATTATTTTAATTATTAAGAATAATATTAATAAATGAAAATATGACGCTAAAAGACAGAAAATAAAAAGACACGGTCACGATTGAGTAAACAAACATTTTAGTGCTTTTAGCAGCATAATACTCCAAAAGACCAAAGTCCCAATTAAATGTGCGACAAATAGACAACACAAAGTAAAGGTATGCACTATGTAGGTTCCGATTCTGCAATAAATTGACGCTTATTGGCAAAGTTTACGGACAAAAAATACAATGCAATATCGGGAAGCCAATATAATGGCAACAGTTTTGTTTAACTAGACCAGATCTCCAGGGACAACGCCTTGAGCCGGCTGTAGTTTCCACATTTCAAGGAATTTATCCAACTTCTTCTTCTTCTATCATCGAACCCCGTCTCGGGCTGTTGCGGGATGGAAGTTTACAAACCCTCGTTAAATATATGTATATATATACATTATGAAATATGAAATACTCGCTATAGACGGGTTTATTGAAGGTGGTCAATGATCTTACTTTTAAAGGAACTTTTGATTAGCGTTTTTCTAATGTCACTAGGTAGGGAATTGAATAGCTTAATAGCATTATATTTAAAACTTCTCTGTCCGTAGAAGCTTTTACAATCTGGAATAATAATTTTTTTTCACGTGATTGTCTTAGGGCTCTAGTGCTTATTTTTACTTCAAACGTGTGGACATTTTTAAATTTGTTGCAGTAGGATGTTTTTTTTTAAATATATTTTTTTCAAGTTAGGAATATTTATTTCTTAAAAATAAGATCAGTGCTCATCCTTCAATATTACTTTTTAGATGTTTGCGAAAGGCTCCAAGCAAGTAATTTTGGCACTACCCAACTGATAATATTAAAAGATGATTGTACCAGAACACAGAAAATTTTCCACTGTTTTTTTCTACTCACTATATACTTAACGTTATTAATTTTGTCATCAGGTTCGTAATATGTTCATTTCATTTCAGAAGAATGCCAAGATGTGTTCAACTCTATTTATTGAAGAACAAGTGAATAATCTTAATAATGACAGCTTGAAATTACAGATGGACAGTTTGAGGCTCTGTTACAATGGTGATAGCTTATTTGATATTTGAAAAGTTAATCATTTTGTTTTATCTATATTCAGAGTTAATTTGTGTACATCAAGCTAATTTTAACTACACGTAAACCATTTTCTGCAGTTTTAAAGGCTTCATCCCAAGATTAAGAGTTAAATAGAAAAACCGTATCATCAGCAAATGTTGTGATTAGTCTACAAATCTGTATGTTGTATAAATCGTTATTGTATATTAATAACAATAAGGGGCTTGAAATGCTACCCTGTGTTACACTATTAACCATTTTTGAGGATGACTACGAGTAGTACTTAAATTTGAACGCATTGCGTTCGGTAAGTTAAGTAACTATAAAATAATTGCAGGACTGTATATGATACTTCTATCCCCTAAACAAAAATATAATTTATGTTTCCGGTGTTAGATGGCTTTGCAAGATCAAAGAAAATTGATTAACACCTATTTTCTCTGTCTACATGACTTACTATGAAGTCGGTAACGTTAGCAATGGCGTCTGAGGTTGATAAGTGTTTGAGAAAGCTAAACTGGTTTGATGATAGTATTTTTCTACAGTCTAAGGTAAGAAGTTAGTTGACTTCTCAGTATTCCTTTAAAATTTTTAGAGAGAGCACTAAGAACACATATTGGTCTACAGTTGGTAATTTTAAATCCTGCTTTAAGATATTTGGAAAACATCCTTGTGTGAAACTCTTATTAATAATAAATTTGACTGGAATAGTTATACTGGATGTAAATATTTATATTTATATAATTATTAAAATTAGTATTAATTGAAAAAAAAAATTTGAACAAAAATTGCGAATTTCGTTCATTCATTTTGTGTCATGAATTTGTTTGTTAAAATTCACACTGTGGAGTTTATTCAAAATAGGTTAGTTTTCAGACAATTTTTCAGCGAAAAAAATAATATGTATGTATAAAGGGTTGCAGCATCTACCAACTAGTATGTCGGTGTCTTCTTTCATACCCCAACAAGAGTTTTAATACCTTCTTGTAAGTTCGACGAAAAACAAAAAGTTTGGTTGAATTCTTCAAAGAAGTGAGGACTGGACTGGCTTTTTACTAATTGGGACTAGAAAGCTCCAGCCTTACTATGTCCATTATTAATTTGTAAGCATGTTAATTTTTACAGAAATTTGAATTTGAAATTTGAAATTTGAATCAAGACGACATGTTTCAAGGTTCGTGAATCGCCCCCAGACGCCAGGCGAAATGGAAAATTTCTCTGAATAAATCCAATTATCCTTATTATGCATTACAGGCCTTCTTTGGTGCATTAAATCGCGTAGTCTGGCTGCGGATGCTCGTGATCCGCTTACTAGAGAATTGGAGCCTTCCTTCACCAGGATGGGTCGTTTTACCCCTAAAATTTTAAGCGTTATTACAACAACATCATTATTATGGCATATTGGTAAACAAGACTGAAAATTTATTTTCTGCTTCACCCTCATCTTTCACTAATTGTTTATTTTTTTAGAAATTTATTTGTTTTTTAGTTTTTTTGGAAATCATATTCTAATAAAACTAAAACAGAGGGAGGAAAAAACCAAATAAATTTATTTAGCCTGAAAATAGCGCAAGGCGTCTCGTGGATTGGTCGCTGACCGTCAGTCTAAGCGAAGATGCCGCAATGCCTCACCGACGTCGCCCGAGTACAGTCGTCTTCAAATGTGAACAGACATAAACCCGATTTTGAACTGTATAGTCATTGAAAATTATTTACCTAGAAAAAGAAGAAACCAAATGAGAATATAGATATGACAAATAAAGCAAATATGCACCTCAGTTATAATCCGCTCTGTTTCGATACTCAATTCATGGGACTGTACACACGCACGCCTATTAGTTGACGAGATCAAGCCCGCATTGTATGGTCATATACAAATAGTAAATGCGTCGGTTGACCGACAATGCAGCACTGACGAGAACCGCGCGTAGCTACTCACGCAAGGCTAACGCGTAGTATTAATTCCAGCCGAAATCTTACAGATCACTTCACTAATATGGTACAAGTCATTTCTAGGAACATTAACATTTTTATCGGTCACGGTCTTGTAACCAATGTTACCCTCATTCATTAGCGCACTTAACAGTTGCCATAGCTCGGCAGTTCACGGTTGGCATACGAAAATAATCAATACCATTTTTTTTTTTATCAGTAGTAGCATTTATAGCTAACATTATTTTTTTAATTATAGAATACAGGATGTTACCTTACAAGGAAAGGAATAGGGATATCTATTAGCAGGTATCTTTTATTTAGTGGCCGAATTTGATTAACTAGACACTGTTATGTTCAAAATATGAATATATAGTCACCACTCGATGAACCTTTATCTGTAAACTGGCCGAGCTACCGTTAATTAATAGGACATGAACAAATAGTTCCGAGGCCACCCCCGTCATTTAGGATGTTCTGTGATGAATGAGCAAACAAATTAAGCGCAGTAGCATTTAATCGTGGTGTGCCACACTACACCCAGTACCAAAATCAAGCCATCCACTTGAACAGAATCCCATCTACGAAAATTTATTGAAAAAAAAACATGAACCTGCTAGAATTTAAGAAAATCATTACAATGTAAGAAATATTTCAAAGAAACTGAAGATGTACTTTCAAAAAAACTTTAGGGATGTTCAATGGATAGTTTAAGGTACATAAGACGTACTTAAGAGGTACTATAAATATATTTAAAAGACACCTAAGATATATTTAAGAGAAATTTAAGATATATCAACTTATGAGACACTAATTAAGAGAGACGAGATGCTTCAATGAAATTAAAGGAACATGCACTTCTAATCTGTAAAAAACCTGCAAATCGTGTCAACCTATAATATAACGTATTTCCGTTTTCAATGAAAGCACCTTCTCTTGATTATAATATTTAAATCAGAGATCCACCCTAATGCTCCACTACATCCTGCGCTCTAGGCAGTGGATTTTGGAATCTCCACGCCTCTCCCCCCGCGGCGTGGGGCTGGTGGCCCCGCTGCAACTGCTAACCAACTTTCTTAACTAAATTTGCTACCCGCATGCGAATTAAACCACCGTCTCCTTTTTGCATGCCTTTTTGTTTGTGTGAAACATTTCTGTGCACTGAGCAAGTGTTCCGTAATACCCTTAGAGAGCAAATGAACACTGATGTGAATCGGTTTAAAATAAAATGTAGTATAACATAATTGAGGCAGTTATAAAAAAAACGAACTAAATAAATAAACATTAATTTGAGTTAGGCATTCTTTCCAACTTGTCGATTGATCAATCTGAAGTACCGATCGATATACCGATGAGTGTTTTGTTGAGCAACAACATTTACGCCTGTTTCCAAGCCCTTTTATCATCGATCATCCTAAGGGTGCCCGCTCAATTTCATGGACAATAATAATGATAATAATTGGATGATTTTGTGAAAAATAACCTCAAGGGCGCTGTAATTGAAAATATTACTTCATATACTCTATCTAATTATGTACAAACAGATACAGAAAAACATACTCGTACTTACCTGGCAGGTCGCTTCAGATGAACGCAGCTTATTGGAAAATTTAAGCTTAGAGAAGATATGATTTTTACAGTTACTATTTTATCCTCCTTTTCTATTGATATTACATTTATTACAAGATTGGTGGCACAAGGACAGTTATTTATTTGAAATATTTATAATTTTTAAGACTGGAGAATATTTATAAAATGACTTTAAAAGCTTAAGAACTTTTAAATAGAAATTTGAAAAAAAAAAAACGTTTAACCCATTTAATTATTTACAGTGTTACGGGCTGTGGAAGCATTAGCGCACCGGTGCGTGAATTTTTTTACTTATTCTATAAGTGACTTTAGGTAAGTACTAACCGGCTAGCCCAGTTAAGCAATTTACGTGTGCATTTCTTCCATTTATGGATATGGGATATGATTTTCTGAAAAAAATGTTTCAAGTTTAGCTCTGAATTCTATCTAGTCTTAATCATTCAATAAAAGACATCAAAGTAAAAACATTCTACGTTAAATTAAAACAGACGAGTAAATGTCATATTTATTATGAATACACATAATTTGAATAAATTGAATGAAAAATGTTTTGTATGAACCACTATTTAATATATAAACATCAACAAGTTTCCGAAACTAAGCTTCCCTCGTCAGAATACATAGTATAGTATTCTGAGAAATAATGATAAGAATAGACAAATAAAAAACATACAAAAAATATAACGTAAGAATAGACAACTGACAATCAAGAACAAAAATTAACAATAAGTAATTTCTAACATCAAACTGTTAATAAATTTATTTATTATTTTACATTTTTAATTGATTACTTACCAACATTCAACATTTACTGTTAATTTTATTCGTGGTTGTAATTTGTCCATTCTTGCGTTATTATTATTCTGTGTTTATTTTTTGTTTATTGTTTTCAAGTTTATTCAATTCGGCTTTTCATTCACGTTTTATTACCTAAAGTGTTTACCTACATAGTTTAAAGATGATTATAGATATTTTTATTGCTTTAGAGATCACATTTACATGATTTTTATTTAATCTATCCTAAGACAATTTTATTAACCGATAAGGGTTAGTATTATTACTCCACTATGGATTGTCAGTCTCCTTGTCTTGAAAAGCTTCTTATTAGAGATTACTGTCTTTATCTTTCACTCCGTCATTAATTAAAACTAGGTGCATGCGAACACGTACGTTCTCATACGTCAACTTCGTGATTGCATTAATTAAATTTTACTACAAAAAGGTAACCTTGGTTTTTTCCGCTGGAGGATGGCTTTGATTAAATTCGTGATATTTCTACACACGACTCGCGACGGTTTGGTTATTATTTGAGAAGCCTCATAAGTCTACCTTTATTATAATTGTCCGAGTTGTGCATGAAAGGAAATATATTCTAGGCAATAATACTACTTTCCTTAATGCATAAATAGCAGCATCACGCCATGTCATTAAAGTGTTGTTCAAAAATGTATGCCCCAAACATTAAAGTCGAAATGGTTGCCAAATGCGATTTTCAGTGCATGATAAAGAGTATTAATATTTATTTTTTAACTATTTTTTAAACAACAATTAAATCACTATTTAACTACAAATCTACAACACAAGAAACTGGATTTTTTGTTGTTGTTCTAGAAACAGTTATTTAAAAAAAAAAAAAAATTATATCAATACCGCCCAAGAGTCTCAACTTCTCCCAACCGTCTGGAGCCAGTGAGACTATGGCATTTCCAATTGGGGAATTTCGTGAGGCTGAAGGTATTGGGGAGGGAAGGAGAAGGGTGAGAGGAAGGTGGAAAAATACCTGGCTATTCAGATCTGGTCACCAAACACGGCTAAAAGCCATTTCAAGCAACGTTTCAATTCTGAATGGTGGTCTTTCACCAGGGCGATTCTGAGAGTACCTTCCACTCTGGAACGTGCGCAAATATACTATGTATTATTTTTAAATGAAATAACTGTGAAACAACACAAATTAATTAAATAAAATTTACTTGCGCACGCCGGGATTTGAACCCGCGACCTTCGGATTCGTAGTCGAGAGCCTTACCCCTCGACCATGGAGGCCGTCATACATTACAAATAGACAAAAAATACAGTTAAAATCTATTTATCTTTATATATATAAAGAAGAGTGTATGTGGGCGGGTTAGTTTGTTTATTATACAAATCTTAGTTTTATTCTGAGCTTGATGAAATTTTCAACACTTGACCTTCAAAACAAGAGGAAGGTTACTGTCTCCACGAGATTTAGAAAAACCACCCCCATCCCCTTTTCCCATTTGTTTTCAAGGGGTTTCCCAAAAAATTCAAAAGTTCCTGCCAACCGACAGTGTAATTACTTATGTTAAAAATAAAAATAATTTTTTAAAAATTAATAACAGGAATCCTTGAAACTGTGTAGCCCTGCGAAATACCAGAGAAAATTTGCACTAAAAAGTCGAAGAAGGTGCAAACCATCCACATAGGCAATATAATACGCAAGTACTCGACCATAATGGCGGGCGATATAAATCCAGTGCAGTGCCGGCACTTTGGTCTATATTCGATGAAGGAAATCTCCTGCCGCTACATTAAATGAAATGCATTTCCGGGCGCACCGCTGCACTGCCTCTTTGGCAAGAATAAATGTAGCCTGGGTTAATATTCTTATCCGCCACAACCACTGAAGAGCTAAACCCATAGGAGTGCGATATGGGTGGGTCTGCTACGCCCGAAGTAAGCTCAACTTCCTTACTTAACAATTATTGTGATTAGATTACAAGCATTAAAGGCGCTGAACGTTGATTGATCATTAAATGTGACGAGAATTAGAAACATCCCAATCTAAGTATTTTTCACTTAATATTTAAATTACACTACACTCTCTCGTATCGAGATGAATGAAGTATTTAGTATAAGTTAATTAAATGTGACAAAAATTAGAAACATCTTAACCTAACTATTTTTCATGTGGTATTTAAATTAGACTACACTCTCTCGTATCGAGATGAATGAAGTATTTAGTATGAGTTAAATAAATGTGACGAAAATCAGAAACATCCTTACCTAAGTATTTTTCACTTAACATTTAAATTACACTACACTCTCTCGTATCGAGATGAATGAAGTATTTAGTATGAGTTAATCAAATGTGACGAAAGTTAGAAACATCTTAACCTAAGTATTTTTCATGTGGTATTTAAATTAGACTATACTCTCTCGTATCGAGATGAATGAAGTATTTAGTATGAGTTAAATAAATGTGAAGAAAATTAGAAACATCCTAACCTAAGTGTTTTTCACTTAATATTTAAATTACATTACACTCTCTCGTATCGAGATGAATGAAGTATTTAGTATGATTTAAATAAATGTGACGAAAATCAGAAACATCCTAACCTAAGTAGTTTCACTTAATATTTAAATTACACTACACTCTCTCGTATCGAGATGAATGAAGTATTTAGTATGAGTTAATGACGAATGGAAGTAAGTATAAAGTCATGGTGTTTGAAAGAAAGAATACGTAATCAGTGTGCAATGTGGTTGTGAATGATGAATACTTAGAGCAGCTGAACGAGTTTGTGTATTTGGGAAGTATGTTTACGAAAGATGGTATGGTTGATAGGGATATCAGTACAGGGAAAATAGGGTTTTATAAATGACGCTCCTATAGTTGCATTTATGAAACTTTGATCAGACATTCCTCTCGACAGTAGAAATGAAGATATGTGGAGTCCGGCAAAATTGAAGATGGAAAACCCATCTAGGGGGAGGGGGGGTTTTTTGAAAAATTAACGTTTAACAAATAGATCAATTGAGGTATCGTTTACTATGGTTTCATTGGTGCTGAATCGAATGACATCACTCTGAAGTCAATAGAATCAACATTTGCAGAGGTACGAGAGTTTTTTTTGTAAAAAAAACATGAAAATATATCAATCCTTCGATACGAATTTTTTGATTTAATTGATTCTTTCAAAAGTAGAAATAACAACTGTTGAAGCAAAACTTATTTTATTAGTTTGAAATAACTTAGTCCTGTGCTTTTAAACATCCTGCCTTGCATCAAATGGGGTAGTTATAATTGTTTCGTCTGTTGTATAATATTATAAAGGCCTTATGATGATCCAATTTTCGGCCTCGATGGACCTCCGGACCTTTGTAAAAGAAAATCAGCTTTTTTCTGTTTTTGTCAATTTTGACCCTGAAGTACTAATTTTGGGTAAATGCAGGAAACTCCATAAATGAAGCACTGAACGCGGTTGCTGATACCAACCCTGATGTATGGCAGTGAGGTATTAAACTGGCAGATGAAGGATGGAAGTAAACTGAATGCTGTAGAAATGAGATCTTTGAAACGAATGTGTGGAAAAACCATGTACGAGTATGACCGTGTGAAAAATGTTGAATTACGCAAAGAATGCAAGGTTGATGTGAGCGTAATGAATAAGATTTAGAATGGGAGCTTTCGAAACATGTTGATATTTATATATTCAACAATGGTGTAAACAAAATACTTAATAATTTAATGGTTATTTTTATATTTATATTAAACATACATTTGTTCTGATGGAAAATTTTAAAACATTTACCCACCGGTTTCGGAATAAGGTACCCTTCCATCTCCCGGATAATAATAAAATTGGTAAAATATATTATTTTGTTACCCGCCTCACAGTACTTGTTCAATCGATTAAAATGTTCCATACGATTGATATGGATCGGAAGTAAGCGAAAACGAATCAATCCAATAAATTGGACGAAGCCAGAATCTGTGAATTTATGGGGAAAATTAAGCTGATTTTATTAAATTTTTTTAATCGACAATTTTTCATCGTTGGTTATTTTCTTTTCTTTTTTCTTTTTTGTATATTTATGATCCACATCGAAAACAACTCAATTTTGTGGAAGATATAACATATTCCTTCCTATATTTAATATTTGTGCTTAGGAAAAGTGTGCTGGTTAATATTGCTTATTGCATTGCCTTTCCTCAGTCAACACTCCATTAATTGTGGTTACCATTTTCCACTGTTCAGAATGTCGAGAGTTATTAACTCGAGCCAGGGGCTTTACATTTTTGGTAGCAGTCTAAATGATTTTGGTCAGTCTTTACGAAAATAAACTATCATGTAATATGTCTAATATCATGGACTCTACCAAATCCGTGTTCAGACTTTGATTGACTGTTCTCTCAAATGCATATTTTTGTCCTATATTTATCATTGCGTCATTCGAGTATTATTTATGTGCTTTTCTTTTTCTGCTTATTTATATCGTTTCGTGTTATGTATTTTATGTAATTGGACAATGGTCCGTTAATATATTAAATATAAAAATATAAAAAAAACTGCACGGTGAAAATATACATAAAAGACGGCTCAACTATATGTATACAAAAATATGAATAACCATTTTTTTATAATTTACCAAAGTGTTGTAATAATTAGATACGTATACAGAAGCAACTAAAACAATTTTTAAAAAATTACGAAAGCATGTAAACAATTAGTGTTTTATATATACAGTGAAGCTGTTTAGTGAAAACAAACATAAAAAAAAAGAAAACTATTTCTACTAAAGATTATTACACAGAAACATGAATAACATTTTAAAAAATACAAAAGTTTGTAAATACTTTTTTTACAGGTATTATGCAAGATCATTAGTAAAAGGTGGTAAAATAAATCGAATGTGCATGGTTAATTACATGTCGTCGGTACATGAGTTATGATTTATGTAGACCAGATAAAAAGAATAATAAATAATATAATTAACGTTTCAACATAGTATAGGATACATTTCAACATATGAAAACAAGAAAATATAAAATTTACTACAATGCAATGGATTAGGCTGGGCGTTTTAATAATGTTATATAAACTTTTTTTTTGTATTTCGTAATTTATCTCTGTCCTCATGTCCGTGGGAAGATCATTGGATAATTTTATACCTTTATATACGTAATATTGTTGGGTTACTGTTGTACAAAACAGTGGTACTGCGTGCTTTGCTGTAGTGTTATTTATAACACTAGTATTAATTGCCGAGTCTGTATTGTTAATAAGATCTTTATGTGTATGGAAAATTCTCAATATTTCGATTTTTCACATTATCGTTAATGCAACACAATTACTGAAGGTATAAATCAATATAAGTGTTGTTGGCCTATCCGTGTGTCTGAAATAAGCTCTGTTTTTCTGCTTTTATAAAAAAATATCGTTCTTCAAATAATCAATTTCATTGGCCTGCCTAAGGCAAGGAGTCGAGAGGTCTTGAAGATAAATTGACGATTTCGGTTTCCTTTCATGTGTGGTATAAAATTCTAGAATTTTTCTGTTCAGTAACCGTAGCTTTAACACCTTGAAAAATATTTTTGCAAATACTTGGCCTTTCTAGACTGCGATACGGTCGGAATTTGAATAAATTTGTTGGGGATATTAAAACTTTCTTGGTTTGTGGATTTGTAATTTTAGGGTTGGATCTTCCCCTTGAGATTTACTTTTATTATTTATTGTATTCTCTTTATTATAATAGAGAGGGATAATAAGTTAAAAAAACATTACACAATATAAAATGTCACTTGTTTTACTAGGTTGCACGGAGTTAGGTTTTTATTTTTTTTTATTTATTTATTCACCCAAAGAACATAAATACATGCATGGTAAAATAAAGAAAGGAGCAAAATATGTAGTCCCGCAAAGCGTTCACATGACAGCTTGTCTGCAGGTTCTACAAAAATTAATTAGTTTTAATAGTAATAGTAATACATACAAACATTTCTTTTTCTTTTTGGTTTAATAAATATATATTAATCTTAAATAAAATAGATACTTACATTTGACGTTAACATTATAGGCACATAATTTTACTTAGACATTAAGTATACATAGATAAAAATTTAAAGATACAACAAGTTAAACCGGGGGTCTTTTTGGGCCACACGAATATCTTTTAATTTTAAACATGTTCTAGAAACCACGGAACCTGGCATTCAACAAACGTGAAATAAGGTTTTATTTTATATAAATGGTGATCATTTTATTTCATCAATTTAATAGTAAAAATGTATTAAATTTAGTGGTGTATAATTTATACAATGAAATTTGTAAGAAAACATGGGTGATTCTAATTGAACTACTTGATTCAATTCTCTCTAGCATACGACTACACCGCCAAATAAAAAAAATAATAATGTTTATTGTGGATATTTTATAAATTGGCTGACAAAAATTGGATGACCGCTATATTTAAAAGAAGCCTTTGTTTATCCAATTGAAAATCTAAGGCAAATAGTTTTGACTGAGCTGTACTGTATCGACAGAATAAGCCGCTAAGGGCTTTATTTTTTCGTCGTCAGTATGTGTACTAACCAATTTGATGTGCGTCTGTGACTAACCTCCTTCTATGTGAAATTTGTGAAGGGACGCTTGAGAGTTTAGAGTCTTTTAAAAAATATGGATTCATTAAATTAAAAACCAATTTCAGGGTACACAGTCCTTGATGTGTGTCACCATAAGTTACTTATACTGAGGTGGGAAAGTGGTGAGTAACCTCAGCTGTACTGTTAGTTGTATTACAAATTTTGTTTAATAAATATTATCATATTAAATAATAATATTTGGATTACTTCTATAGCGCCGTTTTCGTGGGAAAATCACCTCAAGGGCGCCTTACAATTAATTTATATAACATATCATATAAAATTTATTAATAATGGCTTATAAGTAAGACTTATAAGTATTGACCTACAGTTAAGACTTATGGCTAGGGATTAACTACTGAGACTTATAATCAGTGACTTACATCTATGGCTTATTGCTGGTGACTTACAACTAAAAGTTATAACTAGTGACATACAGTTTAGACTAAAGTAGGTATAACTAGAATATAAACCTTGTACATATTTAAAATAAATACATATCTATCACCAAGTGCATATTATACATACAATATTGCAAAAAGACTTACAACTATGGCTTAAAACTAGAGTCTTACAACTAACATACATATTTATAATATTATAAATACCTGTTATGATTATTTCTTGTCAGTGTTTAAGCATACTAAAGTAGAAGTGTAATAAGTGTTATTGAAATTAAAGAACGTAGGTAGAAGGCAAATATTTATATAAGTAATTATTTTGGACTGAGTACTCGAAAACACCATTAAACCAGTGCGGTTGTTATTCTGGATACGATAATTTAAATAGATGAGTCTTTAGTTTTGCTCTGAATTCAGTAGAGCTGTCGATTTTTCTCAAATGTGAAAGGAGTTTGTTCCAAGCTGTTGGGCCTGCTACCGCAAAAGCTCGGTCTCCGAAATTAGTATTGGGGTTGCGTTTAGGAACTGAGAGTCTTCCTATGGCCGTTGAAGACGCTGATCGAAGAGATGATTGCCAAGTATTGACATTGTTTGGGGTGCATAGTTTCGACAAGTAGGGTGGTGCCACGTTGTGTGTCGCCTTAAAAACCATCCAGCATAACTTGAACTGGATCCTATCAGGACACTTAAGCCGATGAAGGTTCCGCAGATGTTGAGATATGTGGAAGTATTTGAAAACGCCCTTTATCAGCCTTGCTGCAGCATTGAAAACTAACTGAAGTCTGTAAGTATATATTTTGGGGAGACTTGCATATATGCCGTTGCAATAATCAAGTCGTGACACAACTTAAGAATTTACCAACATCTTTATGCCGTTAGCTGGAATATTTCTCCTTATTGATTTAATTTATCTTGAGTGTACATGGTAATAATTTTATGAACAGCATCTCGTTCAACAAACCCCTTAGGGAGTAAACCGTATATGCCGCAAGTTGAACCATGTAAAAATTCTCGCATGATTTAAACGTTTTTTTTAATTTTTTGTTTTTAATTTCATCGCCATCCTTACAAAGCCATATAATGAAACAATCTTAATAAGTTGACACAACAAAAATATCTCCGAAAGCTTCGAGTCAATGATCAAATTTATAAAATCAAATTCAACCAGCCCCATCCTACCACGCTATTGTTTTATTATATTACTTTACTACTATTGTTGTTATTTATGTAAAAAAATCATATTTTTAAAATGGTATAAATTCTTGTTGAAAAAATTAAGGGTAAAAAAAAATCCAGGAAAGTTCATCTTCAGATCTACCAACTTGTATGTGCAGTCAAGGGCGTAGCTTCTCTAGAATCTTTTTTTATAGTTTTTTGTTTAATTTTTTCCGCCGTCAAATAACCTTGTGTAAATCTGTACAGGGGTGATGCCATTTACTGCACACATGATCGCAGAGAAACGGTATATATACCGTTTGTTCGACATTTTATGAAAAATAATAATCTAATCTTGAAATTATTATTATTGGATATATATAGCCCAGTGAGGCATTAGCTAAAACGGTATGTGAGGAACGTCGAAATAATCATTCATAGTTGTGTAAAACCTTCATAAAATAATTTTGCAGTGTTGTATTTAATTGAAGAATATATATATATATTTATTGATGAACTTCCCAATACATTGCTTCAAATTTAATTGGGCAACCAACTACTATTTTCAATTTATTTTAATAACTTATTGAAGCTTATAAAACCCATTGTAATATTTAAACAAACCACAGAAAATGAAAAGGTATTAGTTGCATCTTTTTTTCAGTTTCGTGTTTAATTAAAAAAAATTTTAAATATTATTTATTTATTTATTGTATAATATAAAATGGGCATTTACATATAAAGTTAGTTACAACAAACAGATGCAAAACACATCACAGTAGGTTCATAGATAACGAACAAATACAAGAATAACATAGTGCAGGTACCATTCTAAGAATAAATTCCAGAGGCGAATAATCAAAATATACCTCACATTCACTGTTACTTATACTCTAGACACATATATTAATAATTGTTGAGGATGTATGCAATAATCGTTTGTTTGTATTTATATTCCGAGCCGTTGAAAATGTCTACTATATTTATTATCATCAATGATTAAAAATGGCTATTTTTACTCTTTTGCTTTGATATATAGCGTTATAAATAGGCGATCAATAATACATACCTTCTGTGGCAACATGCTTATTATTACCAAAATACAATCGATCAATACTCAAACATATAAGTTTATGTAACACGTCCATAGAAACAAATTATGAAAGTCAAAGAAACCTGCTCACAATAGTTTATTTGACATTTCTCTCGCCAAACGTGTTATAAAGAAAATCCATCTTAGTTATTGGGAATACGCATAATGGGAGACAAAAAATCACAACAAAACAACCAATAGTAGATACTGTGCGTCTTTTTCGTGTTCGCAATGTAATTTTCCACATGCCTTGGTGGTTTTACATATTAGCTCATAACCTGGAAATACTTGTCTTGTGTCTCCTTGTTCTATTTATCCAACTGCATTCTTCTCATAATAATAATGCAATATGCATCTTAAAACAGCTCTATTAAAGCTGTATCCACTCAAATCATAATGCTGTATTTCTTAATCTGCCTTATGCTCCAACTGAACCTTTTGTTTCTTACTCAATCATACTTTATAATGTTCTTGTCATAGTTTACTTGGTTGGAGCTCTATTTTTGTACCAATTAGTTGTCACGTTGTGAACGATAGAAATGTTGAATACATGTACCTACCTTCTTATCAGCTGCACCAAGTTTCGTTTTTTACTAAAGATATCCTACTTTCAAATAAAAACCGTTATCATTGTCACATTGCATCTCATTTAATACTCTATAAGCAACTTACTTATCAACACACGTTACAATAGAAAAAAAATAATGCCATTTTTTTTTTATTAAATATGATAATTTTTTTTTTACAGAGAGTATATAAATAAGACATGATTCATATAGTGTAACAAAAAATATAATATAGCTATTCCTCACCATAAAGAAACAAGGTTCTTGTGTTTGGTGAGTGATTATAGCTTAATTAATCAGATCATAACTTAAAATATTGTTGTACAATAGCAGGAAATATGAATTTGTCGTGTAAATTTTGTAATTTATCACTAGTATTAAAGAAAAGAAAAGAAATGAAAAGAAAGTAGAAGAAAAGAAAGAGAAGATAATAATAAAAGACAAAAAAAATCTAATAATAATTAAAAAAAAATTAAATTAAAAAAAATGTTACAGTAGTTTGAGGTAATTTTTTAATCTATGTTGAAATTCATGGATATTTTCTATAATTTTAAGATCAGATGGCAGATTGTTAAAAAAAGTTATTCCTAGATATAGGTATGTGTTTTGCGTGTGCTTAGTATTGAATGGCGGGATTTTAATGTTTTGCTGATACCTTGCGGATATATTAAATTGTAATTTATTTAACGTTTTTCTTTAAAGATTTGAATAATTGCGTATTTTTTATAAACTTTATCTACTGTAGGTACATTGAATATTGTAAAGAGCTTTTCAGTGGAAAATGATGATGGTTTTTTTAAAATTAAATCTGTATCAAAGCCATAAGCCATAAATCCACAATTTCTATCAATCGTATGTGTCTTTCACAATCCGTTGTGTAGTGAAAAACATATCTGAATTCAGTACATAATACCATGTTTATACTACAATACAAGGTGCGTTGGGCTTCAATTCTACAATAAATTGTTTTTCATAATATCAGAAAACAACGTAATAAAATATATTTTATTCAATGAATGTATAATTGTTTTGTTGCGTTATTATTAATAAAATTAATAAAAACATTTTTTTTAATAATATCTGATACTTTAAATTAATTAATAAACATAGAATTCAAACATCTTTTAGTACTAAGTGTAAATTAAAAATTATGTTTTAAACATTAAGGATAAAGATGGTATTTTAAATAAATCGGAGGTCTGTAAATTGTTAACGATTATAACTATTTTCTATATAGAAAACACTTCGAGAAATTTTAATACTAGAGTTAAGGTGTTTAAATAAAAATTATTATTCTGAATTTCTCAACCAAATTTGGAAACAAATGCTTCTTTTGACATAAATAAAGGAGTAAAAACTTTACATACCAATATACGAGTATTTCTTTATTTAAAATATTATTAATATAACTTTGAATAATAATAACTAGTATTAATTTATTTTGTATGCCTTGTCATTTACTAGATTTGATTTATATTAATAATAAAACAAATTTAATTCTTAAAATTCTAATATAAATAGGTGTTATTTAAAATTTTATAATAATAAAATTATTATATTTTTTATTAATTACTTACCTAATTTCATAACCTATTGTTAACTTTTATTTATGTTTGTCTTTGATACAGTACTATTTTTCTATGTTTATTATTTGTCTGAATACTATAATGTGTATAATGATGAGGGAAGCTTTGCTTCCGAAACATGTTGATATTTATATATTAAACAGTGGTGTGGAAAAAGTATTTATAATTACTTAAAACAAAAAAAAATCATACCTTTCCTGTGAATTGAAAACATTAGTCAAATATTCGCTATGTTTAACGAGAATTCAAACATATTGTTCTCACCTTTATTTCAGAATTTCCAAAATATTGTCGACCCACAAATAGAAACCTTATTGTTTCTCTACAAGAGAGGCCAAAGTGCGCTTTGAATAAAATCATAAAAATGCACAAATTAGAAAACAAAACCTTGCATTTTTGAATAGTTGCAGTTGATTGTCTTTGTAAAACAAAATAAAGAAAAATATTACCCAACATACCGAGATTAAAATAATTATACAGAGTTATTCAAAATCATGAACTTCGAGTATATTTTCTGAATTATACGATATATGTGAATGATCTACATAGCAATTGAAAGAGTAGGTTCGAATGTTTCAAATCCCATCACCAGATCACTCAGAGTTGCGCAAACGGCCGCTAGAGTGCTCGCGCCGCCAAGCCACCATTTCGTGTTAATTGTGAGCACAAGGTTTTCCGTGTTCGTGAGTTCCAACTAGAAAAAGCATCTGTTGTAGGTATCACTAAATTCAGCAAACTGGATGTATGGTATGTGTGAAATTGAGTCCATAATGTTATTAACCCTGTAGCCAATCCAGATTATTTTTTAAATGAGCGTCACCGTCGATTTTTTTTCAACAATAATTAAAACCATTTGGCTCGTTCAGAAAAATTCTACTTTTGGCGACTTTATAAAAATTCAATATTTGAAATCTCACTGGTTAGTGCATAAATATGTAGACAAATATTGTGTTGGAGTCAGTGGAACGTTTTCATAGTGGCACCCACTTCAAGCACTGTTTACTATGGTACAATTTTGAACTACCGAGATATTATTTGTACTTATCTACATATTCAACCCTTTCATAAAGTTATTCACAATGTTTTCCGGGAGGCATTGTGTTCAAAGAACAAGGCGTATTTAACAGGGACGTGCCACGATATTTTCCGACAGCTTCCGACGAATAGTGCTTAAGATCCTTGCTTCCGTATCCAGATGTAACGGGTTTGAAACCTAGGTATGTTATTTCACACATATTTAAAACAAATAATATGCAATGTTTTTATGGGTGGTACATTTTGAATACCACCATTCAGAATTAAAATGTTGCTTGAAATAGCTTTAACCGTATTCATTGACTAGATCTGAATAGCCATGAAGGTATTACTCAAACTTAGTTTTACCCATCTCCTTCACCTCCCAATTACCTTCAATACCACGGAGCCCACTGGCTCCAGGCAGTTGGGAATCATGTGCGGTGTTAATTATTTTTATTTAAATACTGCCTTTAGCGATTTTCCCAAAAAACGTTTTATTGAATGTATTCTTTGAAAATTGCCTTTAGTTCTGAAAAAAGTTTTGGCAATGAGATAGGTTTCTTCATGTTTATTAAAAGTTTAAATAAATCCGATAACCGTTAGGTAACGCGGCACGACCCTGGTATTTTGCGAAATATTCCACTTTAATACAGGCTCCTGTACCTAATACGTAGGAAACACAAAAGTTCGTTGTGCATTTCGGAACTGGAGCAACGCATAAAGGAACCGGTCACATGGATCTATTGTTGCTCCCATTCAATAGAATTCATAATACGAGCCAGTTAGGTATTGTGTATTGTATTTTGGTTGCCGAATGTTCGGTGCAGCCTATCAAATCGATGTGACGCACTGCAGTTCATATTTGCAAAATGATCTGTTCTTCCATAAACGTCTTCTTTTGGTTTTAGGATTACAATATTTACACGATTTTCCTCTTCGCAGAACAGAGATCACCACACCTTTGGCCCTCAATCTACTGCATCATTAGTAGAGATCATTAATATTAGCTATCATTTTCTTAGTAGGTAGTTGGTTTTAGGATGTTTCGACATAAGTAACCTCGTATATATTTTTGTGTTACTACCTTCATGAACGAATTTAATTATTATTCGTAAAAGCCAGGTAGCAAGTAAACACGTAAACGTAAAACGTACTTGTATTTTAATCATTTCTATAAATTAACTGCCCTGATATCGATGGAGATTAATGATGGTAAAATGTTAGTCATGTTATTGTTGAATTTTTGGGTAAATCATTAATAATTGTGTATCCTAATTGCATGAATGCGAACGAAACCATCCAAACTGTTACATTCTTCCAGTTCCTCATCACCTGCCCTTTTATTCAGCTTCCCAATCTAGCCATGTTGTAGATGCCATAGTCCCACTGGCTTCGGGCAGTTGGGAAACACTTAAACAAATAGAATGATGCAGAGATATATTGTGGCGTACCACCCTTTTAATGGCGTAACGCTATGATAAATTATTACAAGTACATGGTACTAGTGATTTGAATTTAGCTGCTGACAGACACGCTGGTTTTACCAACCGGTATTTTTCGGCCTATGTATACCGGCATCGGTTCGGGACCGTCGCGGTAATTTGCAAACCGGCATCACAGCCAGCGCCGGGCTGGCGGCGGGAAACGCGTCTCTTTCAAAAATCTTCTTTTGCGCGCTGACAGAATGGTAATTAATTTGAAAACGTTTACTTAAAAATATACTTTTTATTTCGAAATGATAAGTTGGACTGATTTTTATCAATATATAGGTAAAACCGACCAATTAATATGATCTCTTTTGAAGCTTACATTAATTTATTTGTACATAGTATCTGGAGAGATCGATATTCTCATGCACCTAGATTTTTGTTTAATTTTATTTATTATTTATTATATTATATACGCCCTATTTGGGCTTTTACATATTTAGTTACTTATAATAGTCACACAGGTGCAAAACACATTACAGTATTTATTTATTTTTGAAACGCTCATAGTGCTTTTTTATACAGATACATAATTTTAAAATCACATAAGAAAAATAAAAAATAAAGAAAACTTGCACCAAAGTTAAGTTACACACGGAAAAGAAAAAACTGCACCAAAATTAAAAAAAGAAAAGAAAGAAAAAAAAAACTGCAACAAAAACTAAAAACAGTAACAGAAAAAAAAAATAACTAGTGCAATATCCACCAAGTCAATACTGATATTAATAACAAATAATGTAAAAAGTTGTAGTTAACAATAATTTATAAACCAGGCAGAAACAAATCATTCATCCTTCTTTTGAAATTTGCCAAGTTTAGATTATTTATTAATTTTGTTATAAATTACATTCAATATTCCATGTGTTTGAAGTTTGGGCGCGAACGCACAACCTACTAGTATTTTGAAAACCCTCCGGCAGCCGGTGAATTTATCATCTCATTGAAAAAACCGACCGGTTGCCGCCCGGCAAAAACCGGTGTATTTGTCTGCTTACTTATATGTGCATTAAATATTTATATAAGGAAATCTATCGAGTCGCGTCTTTATGGATTATCGCCGACTTCTTTCATTCCACATATTCTCCTCACAGTCCTTTCTCCATGCACTTATTATCACCATATAAAAAATTATTTAATCATTTTTTACCCAGTCAGCTTATAAAATTGTGTAGTCAATTTTGGCATAAACAAATTAATATTCCAAAATTGAGTACACAATTTTTGTATATTAATTAGTCTATGCGTGCAAATAAATGAAGTAACAAACTATAAAGACTATCAATGATAGAAATCCTAAAAATGTCAGCAATCCTGCCACAATGAGACCCACTCATGTCATCTGCGTGTGCATATAAAATTAAATGATTTGATTTTGACCTAGTTAGCTCGTCTATTGATCGTGTCTATCGTTCACGAAAACGAGGATCGCATTGATTGGAGGTACGCTTTGAACGTTTTTTGTGAAGATGTTCTAGCTCTGAGAGTAAGGTGGGAGTATACGGAGCTAACCAAAGTACAGTCGTGTCCTCGAAGGCTATGGATATTTGGGCCATTTGTATTGATCACAGACTTCTACACAAATACGGCCTAAGTTTACTGTATTGATGACAAAGAGAATGTTAGTAATTTAAGAAAATGTGATGTTGCTACATCTTTTTGTGCATGCACAACTATTATGCAATATATTGCAATCAAATGCATTTATGTCATCCCAAATGATTTTATCTAAGGTTGCCAGTATATAAGGGACACGGCAACGTAAATTTAGCTGGTAATGTTCAAATACTACGTACATTATCTTATGTAGATACCTGGTGGATGATAATACTGTGCATTATTATATTTTTCTACAATTTATTACCTATTAGTACAATATAAATAGATATTTTTTAAATGGTGAAGATTTTTTCAAATTTAAACCTATTTCATAGCCGTCCACGTTGGTGTCCCATGATTTTGAAAAATGGTCAAACTAAATATTCCTTACGAAATATTCGGTTTTTGTAAGCCGAACCTTTTTACTTATTTGCAGTTTTACTTAAATTGGCGGAACGCATAGCTAGCCCCTAGCCCTTATTTTGGTTTCTACTTCTTGCGTGTTAGGGCATCTTTTTGTATTATTTGCTCTTTGATTGCCACCAACAGGGCTAAGAACTAAGAAGGCTCCCTCATGGGTCGGTATGAAATAAAGAATACTGGCGTAAAGCAAAAATGCTGGTAATGTTGCGCGATGTCTTGCTACATAAACTCGCACACGAGAGTTCAAACGTCAGTACGGTTGTAGCAATTAATCTGTCGGTATTGCAGATTTCTGTTTTACCGTCCCCCATTTTATTATGTCGTAGGTGAGTAAAGCGACGATGAGGTTGTGGAATTTTACATTTATTCACAATGCTTTTGTAATATTATTCATGAGCTTAATTGATAAATTCGTGGAAATGTTTAAAAACATGTTATTGTAAAAGAAATTTTATTTGCAAAAAAAGTTATTTAAAAGTTCATTATGTGATCTTATTAGTGAAGCGATAATATTAAAAAGCCACGTAGGTACCACTAGCCTGTAGATATATTCGAAGTACGCGCCTTGGGGTGATTTTTCACAAAAACGGCGCTTTTTAAATCATCTAATTATTATTATTATTACGCAACACCGCTCCAGCAACGCACCGACCCGTGTACAGGCGCCGATATCACGCACTCTTACTGCACGCGGCTTGTGTTAATTCCTTACCGACCCATGAGGGAGCAACCTAAGTGTGATTATCGCCCTGCAGCGTAATAAAGTCCCATTCGGACGGAATTAGTTATTAGGGTAGGCCGTTGTTAACGTGGTAACAATGACGCCCATTTACTATGACGTTTTTAGTGGCTGTCATTAGATAGTAAAAGCCACTGGGGTTTTTGTTTACTCCTTGAGGAGAGCCTTAAATCTAAGCTATATATTTCCATTTAAACTCCGCTCGGCATTGAGCTGTCCAAGTGAAATTCATAACAGATCAATAAAACATTTCATGCATTGTGAAATGTTGTATGAAACGGGTATTAACGATTTATAAAAATATTTTTCTTATTCATTATTGGCATTATGTGAACATTTAGTAAAAAATATGGTTGAAATCATCTTCCAATGACGATTTTTGAATAGCTAATCTTAAATTCGCTCAGTTTTGTCGAATTCCTTAATATTACACAGCTGGTGACCCTTTACAAATCGTTAGTGCGCCCCACTGTAGAATTTGGCAGCTGAAAAACCCTTGACTCTGGGCAGAAACGGTCGGTCCGTTTGACAGATTCGCCTATCTTAACAAACAGACTGCAATCTTTGGAGCACAGACGTCAGGTGGAAATACTGTCCTTGGTCTACCGGTATTTTAATGGGAGGTGCTCTGAGGAACTAGCGTCAGTTATTCCTTCGGCACCGGTGCATAGTCGGGAAACACGCCAAACGCGGGCCCAACATTTGTACGCGATTGACATTTGCCACATAAGAACGGGTCACTTCTACGACTCGTTCTTGTGTTCAACAGCTCGGCTGTGGAATGATCTGTATCTTCCCTCCTTCAACATGGGTCTCTTCAAGACCCAGGTTCATTTCTTCCTATCCTCCAAAAGACCCCTCACACCGCATCTTCAAAGATGGTATAGGCCTAGAGGGAAATTATTTCCCCCAGAGCCTCCTATGTGGAGTTACTGTAAACAAAAAAAAAAAAGGCTTAGCACTCATTAGAGTGATAATAATGTGGGAAATGCCGATTTTTTCAAAATTCAGAAAATGGGTGTGGAAAAAGTCACGAAGAAAAGGAATCTTATCCAGTTTCTGAACGAGGCTTAAGCCATTTCAAGCAACTTTTGACCCTGATAAACGGTCAGTAATATATTTTTTTCAAAAAACTTTTTGTCCGCATCTTGGAACGCGTTGAAAATCGCTTTATACGATACCTAGTTTTTGTAGTTACCATCCCCATGTAAATCACCAAAAGTCAGCCTCGTTCTTTAATATATTGTCGTTGGAAGATCAAAGAATCTCGGCTGATGTATTCGTTCTGCATAAAATTGGTAGATCACCGCAGGTTGACTGAAACTTCTACAACGGATTCATCTACGAGTTCCCAATAGACAAACCAGATCTAACCAAATTCTCAGCCTTCCTCGATGCAACACTGATTCTAAGCAAACCTCTTACATCTGTCGGGCATCACACATTTTTAACACACACTACATACAATTTGACAATTTAAACTCTGCACCACACTCCATAAAGTCACACTGGTAATCTATCGACCATTTATAACTTCAGATACCTACTCATCTTATACTACCACTTTTATATTAGTTTTATTCCTTTACATATATCTTATCTTTTTTAATTAATATAAAATCACACATTTATTTAAACTAGATCGACCCCCTCCCTCTACCCCATCCTTTCCACACCCCATAACAAAACAGCATGTAACTTTTATATATATATTTTTACAGCAGAATCAATTATTTTTCACACACACAAAGGAATTAAATTATCTCTTTTTTATTGACATCATATCCTTAGCACCATTTATCGACCTACCGCCTGTAGATCTAGTAAAACATAACAATCATTATAAAATAAATCTAGGGTATATTGATATTAAATATACATGTACGGCACATGTCATAAAAGGACACATGTAAGTTGAAAATCGATATGACATTAATTTAAAAGCAATAGTAATCACCCAATCGTCTTCTGTGTAAATACGAAGTATATGTATGTACTCGTACATGGTATTTTGGCCCGTGGTGCAGTTGCGTGTAAGTAGCGTTTAAGTTTCCCTAATTACAGTATTAGTTTTATGGCGTGCCTATCACACAGCAACCTGCAGTCCGCAAAGGTTGAAAAACTGTGCCTAAAAAAATAATTTAAAAGGTAATAAAAATACAACGATTTTTAGATGAAAATGCATTTTTTTCGTGAATTCGGCAAGGAACTTGTAAACTCATTTATTAAGTTGGTCACAACAATTATTGGAAGATGATAAATAAACTGTCAATATTCAATTCGCAATTCACATCCGAACTTTAAAAATTACAATCAGGTTACCTATTGGTCATGGTGCTATGCATGCCACTGCTATCGCACTAAATGGGTTAATGTCAAAAATATACATATCGATGACGGCGAACTGTAAAGATCGTCTTCTCCGATACCACTTTAGTGTCGACCTTCTGTCATAGACATGAATTATTATTATATAAATGTTTTTTTCAATATTCAAAAATCTGATAAATAATTAAATTCTTTATTTTTATAAACAATAATTATTAGCCTGAAAACACTCATCCAAATTGAAAAAACCTTCCGAGCAAAGATAAATGTCGCCGGCAGGACTCGAACCCACACCCTTCTAATATCCGGTCAGATGCTTATAATTGTTACCCTTTGCGCTATGCACAAAAATCTTGTCTTAAAAACTTTAGTTTATCAATTAATAAATATTTGACAAGTCAAACATTTTTCACCAATAAAATGAAGACATAATTTGTCTCGACGCCACCTAGTGAGGGATTGAGCCGTTACAAGCCTTCCTCATACAAATAAAGTTGGTTGTTTACAGGTGAAATATAATAAAAAACCGTAATTATTGAATGAAACACTAGTATATATTGATTAACTTGGCGTGTTTGCGATAAGCCGACGTAGCTCAATGGTAGAGCATCTGACCGGATATTAGAAGGGTGCAAGTTCGAGTCCTGCCGGCGACATTTATCTTTGCTCGGAAGGTTTTTTCAATTTGTATGAGTGTTTCAGGCTAACAATTATTGTTTATAAAAATAAAAATAATTGTTACCCTTTGCGCTATGCACAAAAATCTTGTCTTAAAAACTTTAGTTTATCAATTAATTAAATTCTTGCCTATCATCTCAAATATTGTTTTGTCACGCTATTAAAGGAAGGAGTAAAGGTAGGGGTAGGATTAGGGGTACAGGTAGGGGTAGGGGTAGGGGGCACACATGATAACGTCAACATTTTACTCCAACCATTCACACCCCGGGCAACGCCGGGTACTTCAGCAAGTTAAAAAATCAAGTGACCCATTAAATAAAACAGAACATAAAATGACTAGGCATAACTATTCATATTAAACAATGTATTAAGATGACAGTATGTACATGTTGCTCGATCTATTATTGGCGAAGGGTGGTATTTATTGCCGTCAAAAGACATCTCTTACAAGACTTACATTAGCCATCCAAAGCTCCTTATTTTGCCTTATCAATTTCCCTTTGTCAGCCATTATCGGGGTAACAGTATACCCCTTACTTTGTGAAATAATTTTTCTTTCGTGTGTCGCCATGACAACAAAATTCATGCCATAATTCAACATAGAATGAACCTACGCCGAGTTTTGGTGGAATATTTAATTTGCAGAAAGCTTTTAGCTGACATACAACAACCAAAAAGCTCTGAACTGAGCTACTCTCGAAGGAAAAGGGTAACATAATTCTTTATTAGATTAGCTTTGCCCTCGCTTTCTTTTGCGTTTTTTGAGTCATGTAAACGAGCTCTGGAATCATGAATTGGCTATTAAATTAAGATGGGAGCAGGTTCATAAATTATTTCATGTTTATTTCTAAATTATTATAAAATTAGAATTACAACCATTCATGGAATCGACTGAAAACAAAACAAATATCTGAATAATATTCTTAATTGTTTAAAACGCGTACTGGTAATCTTTCTCTCTGTAATTTAGATTTGTCGGTAATAATTTTCATGTTCATATAACACATTATCTTGCTGCATATTGTAAGTAATTTTTTTTTCCAGGAATGGACAAATCACAAATTTGTGAATTAATCGTAGTTCATAGTGTACCTTTATATAAAAATATTAACAAAAATAAACTTCAAAATTTTTAAATTTATCAAAATATATATTTTTATGCTTTGTATTGGATTATATTTACATGATTAAATCAATAACATTAAATGATTATGTATAGTAAATTCAAAGACGAGCAAAATAGAAATACATTAAAATTACCTATATTAGATTTTCAAAACTTAACAATTAATAAACGTACGTTTTTTAAATAGTTAATAGTTAAATTTACAAAAATTAACAGGCACGCAAAATATATTTTTTTAAATAATTAAATTAGTCACGCACTTACAAAAACGGTACAAAATTTACAAAACTTAACAAAGATTCTTAAACAGGGTAAAGTATATTTTTAAACATTATGTAAAGCGTATAAAGAATTACTCTATGACGATTGAACAAAACCGGGAATTGTACCAACTTTCACATTAATGCGCAAAAATACATTTAGGGAATACGTGGCACGTTACAAGAACTGTTTTTTTTACTAGAATCTCCGGTGCACGAAGTGCGCATTATTATAAGTATATTCCGTACATTAAATAAAATTAATATTTATATAATTGAAAATACACTTTGTATATACCACTTTACTTAAAATATATAAATATTTCTACATGTTTCGATAGCAATGCTATCATCTTCAGGAATAAATGAATACTAAAAAATAATTTCAAGTATAGAAAAATGATAAAAAATTTAAAACAATAATTTAAGAATATACAAAATATGAGCATAAACAAAAATGAATTAAAGTAGGTAAGTAACAGATCAAAAATGTTAATGACAAAATAATTATAAAACATTGAATAATACATTTAAATTAGAAATATATATAAAAATTATTTTTCCTGAAGATAGCATTGCTATCGAAACATGTAGAAATATATATATGTTTTAAGTAAAGTGGTATATACAAAGTGTATTTTCAATTATATAATTAATAATGATGCCACAAAGTTATCAATCATTTGAAGAAATTATAAAATTAATATTGATTCTTAATTTTCTTTTTGATGTAAATGTACAACAGACCTGAAAATTTCATGAAAATTCCCCTCCACAAGAAAGAATTTTATCTCTGACTCGTATGGGTCAAAAACTTTAATTATTTTTTTCAAAATTTCATTTACCACAACTGGGATTTTTTTAAAGATTACGTGGATTTCATAAATCATTTCATAATTGCAATTTGGCAAGGCATATTTTGGCAACTTTAGACAAGTCAAGATTGTAACAAAAGTAGCCATTAATATTATTGTCATCTGAAAAAAAAGTTTTGGAAAACTTTAATAGTTTCCTATTTGTAAAACGCATGCAATTTCCTAATAAAGTAAAGTAACCAGCATTATTCGGTAGAAGATTAAAGAGTAGTATTTAAATATTAAAACAAAGGTAATTAAGCCTGCTCTGTAAACTAATATCCTATATATTGTCAATGAAGGAATTAACCAAAAGGCTTTTCATTTAAATAGAAAATAAAACAATCTCTTTGAATGGATCCCTAATTTAGTGAAATATTTATCGTCCACGAATTTCGTATCTGCCAATGTTTCGTCAGGGCTATATGTTATCGACTAACAAAAATATGATAAATATACATATATATATATTTACCTATACTCTTATATTATAAACATTCAAGAGTGAGACAGAAAATAAAATATAAATTTTCAGTAATAATAACATGTACCCATGTACAGCAAATGATTATTTTTATTTAAAATTTTTCGTTTGTTTTAAGTCAGTTTATTTTATTTATATTTATGCGTTATCGACCGGTTTCGGTTGAACTCAACCTTCATCAGAAACGTACACATATAATCTTCCTGATGAGGGTTGAGGTCAAACGAAACGGGACGATAATTAATAAATATAAATAAAACAAAGTGGCTTAAAACAAACAAAAAAATCGTTATATTTATAATGTCAATCCACAAAGTGATTGCTTTCTTCGACAAAATATTTCTATTTTTGTAAGTTGATGAAACACCGTCCTAATAAAGCATAAGAATAAGTAAAAAAAATATAGTTGACAAATATTTCAAGTAGTGCGTAAAAAGGGATTTATTTTCCAATTTTGATGTCAACCCATACAATCAGCAGATTCTACGTCTACTTAAATGTAATTATTGGAAAATGGAAGGATTCTAAATGACTAGTTATCTACTAATCTAATGATCCTAACAATCTTATCAATATAATATTTGTAGGAAACAATTAAAAAGACATCCTTGGCAAATAAAAAAACATTCTTCTAGTATCACATCTGATCATTGAAAAGCTGTATTATCGACCCCTTCCACAGCTTTTTTGGGTCGAGAAGGGGGCTTAGAGGTGAAGAGTTGTTCAATTTCTGCCAGGGTTTTGCCTTTAGTCTCTGGTACCAGGAATATCACAAACACCACACTGGCTGCACAAAATGCGGAGTACATGTAGAAGGTCCCTGCTATCGTCAGGACTTCCTGGAATGATACAAATCATGAAATTATGAATTATTTTATGAATTTAATACAACTGATAAAAACGACTCCCGTGGTAGGGAGGTAAGCTCCTAAGCTCTAGAAACTGAAAAGTAAAGTATATAAAGGCGTGGATTTGAGATACTTAAATTGAGATTTCAAATCTGTATTGAAATGGTTTTAGATAAGTTAAGTGTATGATTTAACAAAAATAGCAAAGCTCGTCTCGACCTTTCTTCTATCACCTTGCCAAATATTAAAGCTTTACAATATTCCCCAAAAGGGATACCATATTAGAATTTGGCAATTTAAACTCTTCTGCGTTATCTTATAAAAACGAAAAAAACCATCGGAATCATCTAGTGGATCCAATAAATCTTTTTTAGTGCGAAGACACACGCACCGATTTTGCCGACCAGTTTTCTACGGCCGGTGCAATTTATATAGCAAAGTCCCGGTCCTAGGCCAGTGTACTACCTTGTGCATATTGCGATAAAAATTAGCACCGAATATCAAAAACCGGCCGGCAAAACCAGCGCGATTATCTTCATGCTTAATCATAAGTTTTGTTTGCAGTCTATATTTATAGTATTGACTTCCGATAAGTGTAAAAAATTAAAAGGTTATAATTACTAAGGCTACTAATTCTTTAAGTCTTACGTTCAATGCATGGTATGACTTGATGACCGAGAACATTACAGCCAGATTGAAGGACCCTGCTATAGCGCTAAGGGCTCCGCGGTGTTTGGTAGCGAAGAGTTCTCCTAATAGAAGGAATGGAATGCAGCCGAATCCAAGCGAAAAACCAATCATGAAGACGATGAGACTTATCAAGGGCAGGTATCTGAAACAAAATGATGATAAAGACTTTGTTTTACTTATAAACAAACAATGACGACAAAAATCAGTGAAAGTGCGAAATAATGAGTCTTTGAGGGTAATAAACAGACTGTAACCGATAATGGTGGCAACAAAGGGTGGGAATTTATTGGAAGGATTGTCTTTAATGTTTGAATGATTTATATTTTTAAAGTGAATACAATCGCCGATATGGAGGATGGAAGTTAGAAATTGGCTAAGTTTATTAAGAAATTATAGAATAATAAAAAGCGTAATAAATGTACATTAGTGGTGGGCGAATCGGCTCGATGATCCGGGTCAGTGATCCGGATCACTCACTACAGGTTCGCTGATCCAGCTCGATTGAACATGGTTCGCGTCTCCCCGCACCATGCCCTCTCCCTTGCTCCCTTGGCCCGCCTAATGACGTCCTTAAGACGCTCTTACGCGATACTTTTTTCGTCCAGTTTTCATGTGGATTGTCTTTACAAAAAGCTGATTTAGTGATCCGGCTCACTAAACTGAGCCGCTTCGCCCACCGCAAATGTACATTTCCTTGTAAAAGAAATAACATAGATATTTTCAAATTGTATTTGGTGATGGACGACCATATAATATCTAAACGCCGTTACTTGCAATAAGTAAAGCTTAGTTCAGACACCAAATCTGATTCACTTGGTAGGTACTTCCTCATTTACTAGGTCTGAAACGATTTTTGAAACCACTTTATTCGAAATCGTTTATTAAAACTAACCTAAATTATGGCAGCATTTAGCCGAGTGTTCAGATATACGCTGTATCAATAAATCTGAACGTGTCTTTGTATACCATTTTGCCAAAATATATCAAAAATGCATGTTAACACAACGTCGTATATTACGGGCTGTACAGTTTACTGAGTTTTATTTTGCAGCGTGTGTGTGGGCGAAACAGTTTACGAGTATGGTTAGGCCATCCGCCCAGCGAGGAAGAGATATTGGTTCAAATTCCCGTTGTTATTTCATCGGTTTCCTTTACCATTTTTAGTAATGTTTCAGTAGATACTGCAAAGAAGCGGTCTTATTTTGCGGCATGCAATCATTTATCTAATGAAACATGGTTTTAATATTCCATTAGAATAATAATTGTGGGTATTCGCGTCTTCCTTTTTGAATAATGGCCTCCTCGCAATTTATTATGTGGACATTTCTGTTTGTAAAGGAATGAAATTAACATCATAAAACACTAGATTTTATGAATGTTTTTACAACACGCAGGCATTAAAATAACACATTTACACATTTTTACACAGTCTAGGGACTTTCACTTTCTCATTAAAAACATTTATCCCATTTCGGGTAAACGAGTAATTGTATAATTTGTTAAATATATTCCGAGTACTCGGAATCTAGTTACATGAACTCGATTCATAATGTTTAAAAAAAATACGAAAACATGTAGATATATTTCATTACAAAATCAACAAACGATTTAATACGGTATTTTCTGAACATATTGTTGCTCTATCAATATAAATACATTAAAAATAATTAAAGTCAATTAAAGTCAAACAAGTAGACTTAGTTTGCTAGGTCGTTAGATAAGTATTATTAATTTGTGTAATGGTAACGACTAGAGAAGAAATGATTGTCGAAAAATGGGTAAACAATAATGATATGTATATTTGCATTAAAATGCAAAATCACTTTCTGGTGTCATTTTCGATAAAACGTATATAATTTTTTTTTACAGTTACACCAAACAGGAAACTCTGAGGAAAATAATTTTCCTAAAAGCCAATTTCATCTTTGGGGATGCTGTGTGGAGGGCCTTTTAGAGGATAGGAAGGAGTAAAATTGGGTCTTAAAGAGAGCCATGCTGTAGGATGGAGGAAAAACAGAGGCCGGTAGATCATTCCACAGCCGAGCTGTTGAATATAAGAACGACTCGTAGAAGCGACCCGTTCTCATGTGATGAATGTCAACCGTGTGCAAATGTTGGGCGCGCGTTTGTCGTGTTTCCCGACTATGCACCGGTGCCGAAGGGATCAATGACGCTAGTTCCTCAGAGCATCTTCCATTAAAATACCGATAGAACAAGGACAGCATTCCCACCTGACGTCTGTGCTCCAAAGATTGCAGTCCGTTTGTTAATACAGTCGAATCTATCAAACGGACCGCCCCTTTTCTGCACAGAGTGAGTAAGAGTTTTTTCAGATATTTTGAGGCTCCCGACCAGAGGTGGCTGCCACATTCTACAGTGGGGCGAACTTGCGATTTGTACAAGGTCAGCAGTTGTGTACTATTAGAAAATGTTTTGTTTAAACGACTATTTAATATATGAGCATGTTTCGGAAGCGAATTTTCCCTCTTCAGAATACAAAGTGGACTGAGAAATAATGGAAAGAATAGACAAATAATAAATATATATTTTTTGCAATAAGTGATGAGAGTAAATAATTAATAAAACATGTTAAAATAATTAAAAAAGTAATAATAATGAATAAATTTTTATGAAGTACTAAATGTTATATTATTTTATTTTTCAGACTAAACTATTTTCTTAATTGATAAACTAAAGTTCTTTAAAACTTAAGACAAGATTTTTGTGCATAGTGCAAAGGGTAACAATTATTATTTTTATAAACAATAATTATTAATCTAAAACACTCATCCAAATTGAAAAAACCTTCCGAGCAAAGATAAATGTCGCCGGCAGGACTCGAACACGCACCCTTCTAATGTCCGGTTAGATGCTCTACCGTTGAGCTACGTCGGCTTATCGCAAACCCGCCAAGTTAATCAATATATACTAGTGTTCCATTCAATAATTACTGTTTTTATTATATTTTTCACCTGTAAATAATAAAGTTGGTTGTTTACAGGTGAAAAATATAATAAAAACAGTAATTATTGAATGGAACACTAGTATATATTGATTAACTTGGCGGGTTTGCGATAAGCCGACGTAGCTCAACGGTAGAGCATCTGACCGGATATTAGAAGGGTGCGGGTTCGAGTCCTGCCGGCGATATTTATCTTTGCTCGGAAGGTTTTTTCAATTTGGATGAGTGTTTTAGATTAATAATTATTGTTTATAAAAATAATAATTGTTAAACTATTTTCACTCAACTACATGAATAATTAGTATGACGTTTTCATTTGTTTTTTTTTTTAAATCTTCAAAATGCAAAGATCGACTTTTACTAGAGCATGATCTACTTCTCTGATGATTTTGAACATCACATTAGTTCAACATAATCTCAACACATTGAGAACAGCTATTAATCTTTTGTTGTCATGCGAACACAAATTCTCAGTATCGCACTGCTGAAAGACCACCATTAAGAATTGATAGTTTGGTTGAAATGGCTTTAGCCGTATTTGGTAAGAAGGTCTAAATAGCCAGATACCCCAAAACTTTCCTCTCCCTTAACTTCTTCCCTTCCTTCCCCACTTCCCTCAGCCTCACAACAACCCGAAATGAAAATTCCATGATTCCATTTGCTCCGGACAGGGGGAGCAGTTACAAAACTGTAGCTTAAAAGTAATATCAAGTGTTTTACCCCAAAGCAGGATGCTTCGTGAGATCTAGTGAGAACGAGACCCCCATGGCTGCCATGGCAAGGCAAGTGATGACTCCTGACGTGATGAGCAGAGGTTTCCTTCCCGCCCGGTCCACCACGAGGAGAGAAGCGCTGTTGGAGAGAAGCTGCACTAGACCCACTATTATGGTGGCCACGTGGTCATTCAGGGTGCTACCTGAAAAATGATCAGTTTATATTAAAAATACTTTATGAATCAAGCGCAATCTTTGGCATTTGTAATCAATGTTGTAAATGCAAAGAAAACGGAGTGGAAATATTTATATACATTATATGTATTTTTTAATCATTGACGACAATATTAACAACTCTCAAAATGAAACATGAAATCGAAAAGACACAGAAAGTAAAAAGATAGCAGCGGAAACTCGAACCCAGGACCTCATGGTCTATCCGGGACCTTGCGCTATAATCCACTGAGCTACGGCTACCCCAATCCGTTGCGTCATTTTTATCAGTATGAGACTTCGATTTCTTAGATCTGCTAATATCGTCTTCAGTTAATTCCCATATATTTTCGTCTGCTACTTTTTATCATAACTACTAGATTCTACCGGAATTTATTTCTAATCTTTAGACAGTATCTCAGATATACCTATGAAATCTAAAAATGTGAATGGTCGGTTTCGTGTTTCATTTTGAGAGTTGCTTATATTATTTTCAAAGATTAAATATATATTACAATAAGGTTTATAAGCTTCAATAAGTTATTCCAAAAAATTAGGGAAATTGAAAAAATCGGCCACCTTTGACTTCATAGATGCTTTTGAGGATTTTATTTGTTCTGCGAAGTGAAAAATTAGCTTTTCCCGAGTAACAGCACCATATTATCCGAAACTTTTTTTCATTGAACGAATGAAAATAGAATATTAATAAAGTGGTGAATACAAAGTATATTATTTAATTAATTTATAAATGAAAATGCCATCGTATTTGTTTAACAATTTTGTGGTTATTTCGAAGCTTCATAGATCATTATGGAAATTCTTTTTCATGTTGAAAACAGATGCTTTGACCTATACATTTAAAAGTAATCATACTGCAAATTTCGTTTCCATGATAAATCAATAAAGTGATATAAAGTCAATAAAAGGACGAACAAAAAATAAAATTTAAAAAATTACCACGAAAACCTAATTTCACCTAACCAAATTAATTTAATAGAAGAAAAATTAATGAATTATTAATATTTAATCATTGTAGAAAATAATTTTAACATAACCCAAATAAAATATGAAAACGAAAAAAAATGACAGAAAAGATTTCAGTCGCATCTGGGACTTGTACCCAGGTCCTCTGCCTATCGATAAATGAATTAAACAATAATTATTAATAAATGAATTAGAAAATAATTAATAATAAACGAATTAAAAAATATACTTGGTATTCACCACTTTATAAATATACATTGATATCTACATGTTTCGAAATTTTCATCGTATTTTATTAATGTTATTTATTACTATCATATTTAAGAAAACAATCATTCATTTGATATAAATAAAGGTTTAAAAAATTTACATACAAATACACCCGGTTCAATATTAGATCAATTTCATATTTTAGAAATTATAAAAAGCGTTAAAAGTGAATTAAATTTAATAATTAAACAAATGTATATATTTAAAATAAATTATCTCTTGAATTTATTTTTATATTAATATTAACAATAAAAATAATTACCCTTTCAATTTCTTAGCCACTTTAATCAATTTTTGTTTATTTTTATCATTTGTCTATACTTGACTCTATTTTTTAGTGTTCATATATTCCTGACGATGAAAGCATCGCTTTCTAAAGATATCAAAGTATATTTATAAAGTGATGAATACTACGCATATTTTTTAATTAATTTATTAATGACGCCACAAAGTGAATACCAATCGTTTGAAGAAATTATATATATATTTTTTAACCTTTAATAATAATAGTTGGATGACTTGTATAGCGCCGTTTTTGTTAAAAATCACCTCAAGGGCGCTGTACAAATATTTCTTAACTAATTATGTACAGACATATACAGAAAAACATACTTACCTTGCAGGTCGTTTTAGATGAACACAGTTTTAGAAAAATTTATATTATTTTTTATAAGTAAGTAAATTATCCGGTCATCACAAATTTCATGATGCCGACAGTAAAATCACTTTAGTTTCTTAGAACAAACATCTATCTAGTCAGAAACTAATGATACTAGACCACAATACATTCATCTGGCAATGCAGCACATTTTTGACACCAGTCGTATGTACATATTTGAGAATTAATACATGTTTACATTTCGCTTACTGTTTGTATAATTATGTCTTTCGATCCTAGTACAATATAAAAAATCTAATATATGGTGTAAATTGAAGATGTGTTGTAAAGGGGATATCTACCTGAGCTCTTAAATATATCCACTGTGAAGAAAATGACAGCGTCTATACCGCTGATCTGCTGAAATGCCAGAAGGGAGAGACCCACCCCCAGCGGCTTGAGCACCCCCGCGCTGAAGAACACTTCGCGGTGAAAGAGGCTTTTCTCTTCCTCCGGCTTCACAGTAAGCTGCCCACTGAAAATGGTACCGGAAAACTTTTTTTCTATTTCACACAAGAAAAGGTAAGTTCATGAAGTATTACGATGTAATTAATATGTTCAATTAATTCAAAATCGTTATTAACAAAGTATGGTTGGTAATAATTCGTTGAAAAATGTCAAATTCTTTCTATCGAACGGTTTTGGAAAAATAATTTCATTATTAGAAGGGAGAGATAAATGGTTTTTTTAATGTGATACCACACAAGAGTTCCAGCTGCTCCTAACCGTCTGGAGCCAGGGAGACTATGGCATACCCGATTGAGGTATTTTATGAGGCTGAAGGTATTAAGGAGGGGAAAAAGGAAGGTGGGGAAGTACCTGGCTATTCAGATCTGGTCATCAAACACAGATAAAGCCATTTCAAGCAACTTCGATTCTGAATAGTAGTATTTTACCAGAGCTATACTGACTACATATATATACTGTATCTACCACTCTGGAACATACCGCAAATATGCTACATATTATTTTTAAAGAATAAATTGTAAAACAAACAATTTAATTAAACAAAATTTACTTGCGCACTCTGGGATTGGATCCCGCGACCTCTGGTTTCGTAGCAAAGGATCGTAACTACTCAACCAAACCTGGTATACATGAAAAGGACACAGCAATTTATTATGAACATTTTATAATCAGTTATGGGTTAGCGATAAAATAAAGTGAACAAATTTTTAAGTTAAGTTAAGAACTGCTAATTAACTGATTTTTTTTCATTCCAAAAAATAAATAATAATTAACAAAAATAAAAAAACACAATTGACTACAACTTCAAACAAACAAAAAAATATGTTTAGAAAATATAATTAAATTTTTAATAGGTTTACCTTGAATCGGAGGGTTTTTCACCTAGATAAATGGACTCATGCGTGTGTGGTAATTTCAGCCACTTAAGAGCTCTCTCAGCCTCTGTGTACTTTCCTTTCACACTGAACCAGATCGGAGACTCGGGGAGCGGGAACAGGAAAATGAAAATAAGACCTGTAAATTGTAAATTACATTAATTTATGCATTTTGTAATCCAGTAAACGGGTAATATTTGAAAAACGTGTATAGACATGCTTGTTTTTTCTGAATATAGTATATTAAAAAAATCTGTTGTATACAAACTCGATGCTAATATCATATTATTTTTTAAATGTAAATTACAATAAATTAATAAATTCATTCATTATCTATTTTCTCTCTTTTTTGCCTCTAGCACAAGTATCTTTTAATAAAAGAATGTAACTTCACTTATTTAGATAATTCAACAATACATCGAAATATCGCACGTCAAAAACAAGGCAGAATAACATAAGAATGTAATGTAAATCAAATTTAATAATGTTTTTATTAAGTTGTGCAAGTATTTTTACTATTGTGACAGCTGTTTCGGCGTTCAAATTGCGATTAATCCACATTGTGACGACTTATTTATATAATTTGCCGATAAAAAATCATCATTCTTAAAAATCCGTCCAAATTAGAATGGGTTGGCAGTGAATAAAATCATGTAAAAAAGTCGTCACCGTGTGAATTAACCGCAGTTTGAAAATGGCCTCGAACTCCGAAACAGTTGTCACGATAATAAAAACTAAAAATACTTGCAGAACTTAATAATAACAATATTAAATTTTATTTACATCAAATAAAAAAGAAAATTGTGATTAAACCCCGAAACTGTCAGTGTCCTTTAGATCCGCCCTGATCATCCAACACACATATTTTAAAATTGTGACTGTTAATATTATACACCAGTATTTTCCGGTAGATATTCTTTTATTGGTTTTAATGGTACGTATTTCCTAATGGTTTAGAATACCTGATTGGAGTAAGATATTACTTTATGCATATCCATGTAGGCGCATTTAAACCTGATTGCACATATAATCAATATAATCTATATTGCCTAGAGGCAGCTAATAATCAAGTCATAAAGCCTTTATATTTTTCGAACCGTTTATTTAAAGTATGGGGATATTATATATTTAACCGGTCTACTAAAGGCAATCTAGGAAAATTAATCGATCGCCCCGTTTTGGGTTTGCTTTTTAGTATTAGTATTCTTAGAAGTAATGGGATTGGGATATATATATATTGTTACGTAACGACAGAAAGATCCTAAAAAGACTCTAGGCAACTCGTCAAAGAATAACGGTAAAAAACGACGCGAGCGCCACGTTTGCCACAACGGCAGCTAGCACGCCCACGCGCCGGTCACTTATTTCTCACCCGGCTTTCGGATGACATCTCTGGTCCGCCGCCTACTGCGTCTCTAAAAGAACGCGCGAGAAGCCATTTTGGCAGCCGCAAATTGTAGCGCCATATTATCATGCATGCTGGGTTAACACCCACTGTGCGAGATTGTATTAGTATAAACAAAGAGCTCCGGTACATGGTGACTTTCTCGTAAATGTAATTTAACTTCAGTGTACTGATGTCCAAGCCCGAGGCTTCCACTAGGATCCTTTTGCCACCACGATCATGACTGTAAGCTGACTTTGTATTTCCTCTTTTGTGTTGTAACTTATTCTAGTCCCCGTTATCATGCCCGTTTAGAGAATATCAGAGAGAATAATCCCCCGTAACTAACGTAAGTTTAGGATAGCTTTTGATTATTGTAGCATAACTTACCATGTCTGTACCTTCCCCTGAATAAACTCTGACTCTGAAAGCATTTAGTTAATTCATTTGGCGTAGTATTAGAGTCCCCGACCCCAATTATAAGACTGCCTGTCGGCCTACGGCCCTGCAGAGGAGCTTCTTGGCCTGCCGAAACTGAGCTAGTCGAAGGTCCAGAGCCGAGCTCCCTGTCGAGACACCACCCTCGGGGTAAGTCTAAACTAATGAACTGTCTAACCGCTCTTTCCCAACCTTCCTCCTTTCCATCTCCTTCACACAACCTCCAGTCCTATATTTATCATAACAATATATATATATATATATAGCTGAAAACTTGTAAAATGACGTAGTAGAAGAAGACCTTGCACACATTGGCTTTGAAAATAGAAGTAGATACCTACCTACAAGTGCAGTTTCACTTCGTTAGTCATAATAATAATAATAATAATGACAAAAAATAATAATTTCGGGTTATATGCAGGGGTAGTGCAATGCAATTTTATCCATATTGATATTAAAACAAACAATAGAATATCGGCAATTCACGATATATATATATTTTTTAGTATAATTACTTAATAGCGAAAATAAATATCAAATGAGAAAGGTAAAGTAAAGTGTAAAAATCAGTATAAAAAGTTAGTTACAGACTAGCCACCATAAATAGTCAAGTTAAAAGGAACGGCTGCACAGCCTGTTTCATACAAAAATGAATTTTGGATTTGTGGTCAAAATACTCATCTAAACCTAATGATCCTTTTTTCATCAAAAGTTTAGTAAATATCTATTATGGAGTGGAAAGAATTGTGTATTTTTGTTATACATTATGAAATATGAGCCATTAAGAATAGGAAGTAATATTTGTACAGCGCCCTTGAGGTGATTTTTCACAAAAATGGCGCTATAAAAAGCATCCGATTATTATTATTATTATTAAAGGAATTGATTTTTCGCGATTTTAGAGGCACCTTTAACAATTATTTGGGGGTTAACGGTGATTTTAAAAAAAAAAGTTTTACCTCGTCTACTTTGAAAATATAAAGAAATACACGTATATTTTTTTAAATATTAAAATATGTATTATGGTTGGCTTTAAATTAAATTAACAACGACCAATTTACGTTGTAACACAAATTTAGAGTACATGATATAAATATTGACCAGAAAAAAAAACTTTTTTTAAATGTTTTGTTTTTATATTTTTATTTGCGTAATAATATTTACATAGCAAATATTATAATTTTTTTTTAATACATTAAACCCGCAAATAATTTTCTAAATTGCCTCTAAAATTATAAAATTAGATTTTTTTTCATGGCATATGCTTCATAAGTAAAAACATAAATAAATAAAATACTTTTCATCCGTACTAGATATTTATGAAACCATTAATTAAAAAAATATGTCGTTCAGTTTGGATGGGTATTTTGGCCTCAAAACCAAAATTAAGTTATGTATGAAATAGGCAGCGCTGCCGTTCCTCTTAACGTGAAAAAGTCTACAATCAGAATTATTGTTAGGGATTGCAGACTGCGTGGTGACGATTGCCATAATGATAGCCAATCTCCAGAGATTAAAGAGAAGACAACATAACAGGAAGAAGTACATAAGGTATATTTATGTTAAGTTAAATTTTGTGTTGTTGATACTTTACATGCCATTGCTGCTGAGCACCATGCTAGGGTCTGCCACTTCAGCCAGTACCCGAGAACGTATGATAGCAAAATTCCCATGGACATGGACAGCCCCGGAATCGAACCCAATCGGCCGCGGACACCAGGAGAACAGCATTCACTCACCTAAAAATAACATATTGAAAAATATATCTGACCCTGAATGTGATGGATACTGATAAAAAATACAGACCCATAGCAAAATGGTACAAATTTGACGGGATTTTATGGGCATATACGTAAATGTTCATGTGTTCTTTTTATTATGCAATTTGTTTTCTATGTTCTAATATTCGACTAGACCCAAAAAATTTAAATTACCCTTAATTTTCCCGCAACTACAATATTAGAATATATAAAAAAAATTAAGTTAATATTGTAACTACTTTTCATGCCTACATGCATGCTGGTTTAAACTCGCCCATGCGCCTACATGCCAGTGGCGTGCAGTCCACAAGGGCTAAAAACTGAGCGTATTCTAATAATAACGACTCATACAAGAAAAGAAAATAATTGTTTATTAAAATATATTGCTTTCATCAATTTTTGAATATTTTTTATTGCGCAATAAATTATTTCTATGTGACAAATGTATACGTTTCAGTATGATAATAAAATGGTTATTTTCAAATATTCAATGGACAATAAATTCGTACCCGAACTTAAGAAACTACATACAGCCTACCTTTGGCCATAGGGGATTGCACACTACTACAATATGTATGCTGACGTCCGTTTAATAGAAGTTCACGAGTTAACTACCTATAACACGGTGACCTAATTACCTATAATGTAACTTTTTAATGACCGTACGCTTTTTCAGGCATTTATCAATCACAACACATTAACAAGTACACGTGTATGTATACATAGAACAGTTATGTGTACACCTATACATTTTCAAATAAAACAAAATAACAAAGGATACCAGCTATCGTGCTGCCCATTCACAGAAATATGATTTGTAACCATTTATTGACTTTCACCATTAATCATCATTTGAAGCATACACTTGTACAAAAATATTCTAGAATTCGTCTATTCAGAACTATATCAGAGTCAGGGCCGTATCTAGGCTTGGAGCCCCTATGAGTAATAAAATTTTGCTGCCCCCCTCATAAATTTACAAAAAAATTTGGGCATCTTAAGAAGGGCGCAAAACCATTCAGACCACTAAAATCTCTGCAAGTATCGTAGATAGGCTTAAATAGATCAGTGCCGAAGAAAAGCGCCAAAGCAGCATCTCTTTAAAATTAAAATTTTTCAAGAGATAGCTTACCATCATATTTCATGTGATATTTAAGTTTGAAGTATTTTTTTTACGTTATGAGTCTTTTAAAATTTAAGTAATGTTGTAAATGTTTTAAAAAAAAAATCAATTATGTCACACCTCGCAAGAGTGCCCTACGGTCTAAAGACAGGGAAAGTGGATCAAGATCAAGGTGGGAGCTGAAGGAAAGGATTTAGTTGTGCGGGTAATGAGGAGAATTGGTTTATATGATTACGAAAAATACATGCCAATAGATCGTTCCACATGTGAGCCGCCTTACACATAAATGAGTCTATTAACTGCATTCTTAAAATTTTCGCCCCAAGGCAGCAACGTAGGTTATCTAGGCCTAAATGTGGTCCTGATCAGAGTTCCTACAAATTACCCGTAGATACGTTCAAAAGAATCCCGCATTTCCCAAAAATATTATGTTTATTTATAATAATTCACATAAATAAAACATTTAACCACATAGTGATCTGTGGTTGAAATCACATGCTCGTTGGTGAATTCTTTGTTATATAACTGCAATCTTATTTGAAATCAATTCAGTGCTACGACTTTCCGGAACATTTCTCAGAATCGGAATTGTACAATTTATAACACAAGATCATCGTGTAACTATTTGAGCTAGCACTACCACGTTGTGATAATATTGCGTTAAGTCTATGTACTGCATGATTCAAGAAACTAGTAAGTATCCATCTGTAATAACTCTTATTATCTATCTAAACCTAAGTGGACGGAAATCCAAATTATGGGCAAAAGCTGTAACATTTTATTGAAATTGTTCACTATTATGGACTTCCTGGAATATTACTGCACGGATTTAAAGTTACTTATGTAAAAAAACATATTTGGTGAAAAATAGCATTATAAAATCTTTCATAAACTATAACTTCATCACCCTACAGATATTGTTTGGTTGTTTGAACGGTGTCACTGTATTTTTCCATTTTTAATACACGCTCTTACTAATGTTACTTACTTGACCGGTCAGTGGATGAGTTGGCATCGCGTTTGGATCTCACCCAGGCGTCGTGAGTTCAATTCCTCGACTGGCTAAGTCCTCCGTTTACGATACAAGCAACATCTGCCGCTTACTGTGCTGGTAGTAGATTTTCAAAGATTGTCAGGTTATTCGTAACCAAGAAATATTTGTCTTTCTTTTAAGAAAAAAAAATGCTATGAGGCTGAATATAATGGAATGGGATATACTGATAGAGTGTTACGTAACGAATTCGTTACAATTAAAGATGTATTCTAGTCTCTCGTTCATACGCACGGGTCTCTTCAAGACCCAAGTTCACTCCTTCCTATCCTCTAAAAGATCATCCACACAGCATCCCCAAAGATGATATAGGCCTTGAGGGAAATTATTTCCTCCTTGGTCTCCTGTGTGGAGTTACTGTAAAAAAAAAAAAAATACGCGTGGATTATTATGGTTCCGGTTCCGGGTTCCGCCACCGCGCCACACTTCCTCCCGTCATCAGCGCCGCTTGGCTTGCCAGAGAAAGACAGGCATTGGTACCGATAGGTTGTGTGTAAACGAGATAGCGACTTGCCTTTGGCAATGGCCGCCTGCGCGTGGCTTAGGCGTCATCACGCTTACCTTGCATTTGGACTGTAAACTCCAGGTGACCTATTAAATGCTAGCCGCGTGAGTTTGCGTCTTCCCTTGCCTTACGGTGGAAGAACGTGAATCTCGATGCCATTGACCATGTAAGCTGTATCTAACCCCTTATTAACTGTGCTGATATAATTATTTGCCTCCCGTAAACGTCCAATTTAGTTCCCGAGAGAGAGAGATTCAGTATTCAATAGAATGTGTTTTTAGGTTAAATCGATCGTATGTTCTGATGTAAATATAATGTGTTCCCTCTCTCGATAAACCCTGTACTGAGAACTGGACTCTTTCATTTGAATGGTATGAGAGCCCCTTATTTCCCTTGGCCAGATATGAAGCGGAAAGCCGATCCACGATCCAGAGAGTCGGAGTCACTACTCTACACTACTGAGTTATCCAAGGAGAACTGATAATCAGTCGTCCCAACGGCTAGCCTCCCGGTGACCATAAATTCCTTTTTCTTATGTGATCTTCCCCGTCTGGGCCCTACCTGGCCCCTTACACTGGAGCCAAGTTAGGGAGGCCTTCACACTGGCGCCCCACGGAAAGCATATGGATCTTGCAATTTATCACAAAAACTGTTAAGCCATTTCGTGCAACGTTTAGCTTCTGAATGGCGATTCTGAGAATGTCTACCATCTCCTGCATATTACATGTATTTAAATTTCTACTTACATAAACCTGGGTGGCTGGAAGCACAAGACCCACACAGAATCCTGTACAGATCCTCCCCGTCAGAACCACAGCATAGTTCTGCGCGGTGGCAAGCACAGTCCAGCTGGCTGCCCATAAAGGCGATGCCACCAGCACAGTTTTTCTTCTTCCCAACACTTGCATCAATGGTCCAGATACTAGACTGCCCACAAGAGCGCCCACTGGAGGAATTGCACCTGAAATTTTTTTTAAATATTAAAATTATTATTTGTGTACACCGCTGTTTAATATGATATAAACATCGACACGTTTCGGAAGCGAAGTTTCCCTAATCAGGATACACACTATGCTATTAAATAATAACAAGCATTTATATACATGTTGATATTTATATAATAACCATAAGAATGCGGACAAGCGCCATCGCGCTGTAAGCTTTAGTTACCTAAATTGCAACCCAGCGCTATAGCGCTGCAATTTTCAGTCTGCTCTTTGTCGTCCTCAATCGTCTTGTTCAATTTGAGCGTGGTATATTGCGATTGGCGCGTGTCTTGATAACTGTGTTTATTATTTATCCTGTTAAAATAAATACACCCTAAAGTGAATCGATATTTTTCACCATATCGGAGGTTATTTCTATTGCAGATGATCGTAATGTATCAAATGAGAGCGGCACTACGGATGACGAGATCTTTGTTCCCATAAATTAATGTGTTCAGCAAAGCAAATGAGATAAGGCGATCAAATCTCATATGCGCTCGTTGTAAAAAGGGACTACATGGATTTTGCGCGGGAAAACACAATTGTGAAGTGAAATAATCTTATATTTTTTGTAGTTTACATGTGTAGTTTTTTTTAATTATAACCATAATATTCGTAAAATTTCATTCTTTACTTGTTAGATGATTAACCAATCATAGTTTTTGTATTCAGGATATTAATGATGCCACCTGTTGGAATATGCAAATACATAATTTCGTCAGTTGTCAATGAGGGTCATACTTAATAGTGCCAAACGATTAACCTAACGCTTAACTTTAAGAAATTGTGAAGAGTGATGTCTTATTTTTCCTGTACGCACATTGATTTTTCTCATATCGGGTGAAATCTTTTCTTTTTTTTATGTATAAATAGGTTAAGGACGTCAGTGACAAATTATGTCATTTAGTTCTAGCCCCAAAAATCTACAAGGGAAAGCGATTGCCCCAAATGCGGTATATTGATGAGTTAATTATTACGTTCGGCGTAAACACGTGTCGTCAACGAAATGACAAGAGGCCGAGAGAACTTAAAGATTTATGGATTAAAATACGGTATTTTAGTTTCATACTACCATTAAATCATACGTTTGATGCCTACCGGATTTTCTGTTCCTTATTTGTTGGTCTGTCTCTTTCGTATCTACTGTCTCATTCAGTCATATGATTATGAGTATCTATATATTTATTATACTTAGTTCAAAATATGACGAATGCAAGAATGCTGTTTCTCAAAATAAAAGTATTAAACGATGTTAATGGTTTGTTAGAGTATTCATGTATAAGATAGTTATCACAAGCAGATTAATTTCATTTTTTAATTATTAATTATTTTTATTGAGATTTAAAAACCTCATTGTAATATTTAATCATTGAAGAAAATAATATTGACATAACCTAAATAAAAGATGAAACCGGACAAAAGGACAGAAACTAAAAAAAAATATGGAAAATAATATTCACACATCTTGAATTTGAGATATGATATCAATGAAGATGACACAAATTGAACTGGTCTCATTACTCATTAGCTAAGTCGGTTGAGCGTTGCCTCGGATAGGCAGAGGACCTGGGTTTGAGTCTCATGTGCGACTGAAATCTTTTTAGTTTCTGTCCTTTTGTCCGGTTTTATCTTTCATTAAGGATATGTTTATATTATTTTCTTCAAAGATTAATTTTAGTTTAATCATAACGAAAAGAAGATAAATTTTGTTTTGTTTATCAACCCACATTTTTGTCGCTGTTTTGTAATAATTTTATTTAGCCAATATCACCGATGGAGCTTGAGACAAAGTAAAATAGGGTGGACATTAAAAAATGATCATAATTGTCTAAAGGAAAGATTAAGTCGAGAGTCGATGCAACAAAGCAGTATTATATGAATTCGTTTGTAATATACGGAGAAATGGCGTGATAGTTAGTTAAAAAAATAAAGTAAATGTACGTTTTATTCTATTTTTGTCGGCACTCTTCCAAGTGTTTCCTTTCTTCGAACATATCGTGATCATTCATCGAACATAGATGTCCAACCGGCAAAGTCAGTATGCCGGTAGTGATGTTAGGTGAAATGGCCCCCCTGTTCAAGTTCGAGGCCAACTTTTTATTATTACGTCATGAGAATAATCGGGATTATTGTAGTCTCGAAATGTAGACGTAGGTACCGATTCAATTGAAACTCGTGTGTTCAAGCTGGTCTCCGGAGACTATCACGATTCAACGTAACTGGTAAATTGAGCAATTATTATTACGCAAGACTTCAAGGCCTGCAGATTTGAACGAGTGGCGGGAATAAGTACCAATTCAAATTCAAATGAATGCTTATGATTACCTGAATAATCACGGAAAAGTACCTGTAAAATCTGTAATTCAAGTAGTAGAAAAAAATGTTTATTTAAATAATATAAAGTGGATATTCGTGTATTTCGAAATATTCATGTCGCAAAGGACCGTTTCGAATAATAAATATGTAATATTATTTCGTTAACGTAGTACCTACACATTTAAAAAATAAAATGATGGAAATGGACAAATAAAGTCGGACTGATAAATGTAAATATTAATCTAGTGACACAAATAATGCGACAACCTTCGGGATTCGGAAGTTGTTGGCGCATTTTATTTTGAGTCTGGACGTTATTGGTTCGTTTTCCGCTCAGCGAAAAAGTATTTTGAGAATTTTGAGTTTTGCATATGGGCACAGCATGTTTCAGTGGTGATTGTATAGTTTGACGAATGGTACAAAAATGACAAAAAATGCATTTAAGGTTAAAAAAAACGAATTCCGCTACATTCGAATTTCACTTCACAGTTTGGTATTTAATCGTGTTGATCGGTGTTTTGTTTTCTCGTTCTAATTTATCTAATTTTTTGTTTTGAAGAGTTTTATTCACAACGTAGTTAGATTATTTTTTAATTAATTTTATATATTTACTACCGGTTTCGACACATCCGGGTTATTCACTAGCTTTTTTCAAAAATTTGTACACATTTTTAATTGTGTACTTTAGATATTTACAAAATGGTTAAATCAAAAAATAATTTAGTCAACAAAATAAAGTAACAAATCTGCGATGTGAATAAAACTCTTCAAAACAGAATGTCTCGAAATGGTTACATAGTTAAGAGGAACGGCTGCGCCGCCTGTTTCATACAAAACTTAATTTTAGATTTGAGGCCAAAATACTCACTTAAACCTAATTGTTTTTTTTTCATCAAAAAGTTTAGTAAATATCTAGTACGGATTAGAAGCAATACTTAATAATTTAAAACAAAAATAAATAAAATACTTCTCATCCATACTAGATATTTACTAAACCTCGTATTAAAAAAATATATATATATCATTCAGTTTGGATCGGTATTTTGCCTCAAATCCAATATGTATGAAACAGGTAGTGCAGCCATTCCTCTTAATTCCAAAGAAATCCTTTTTTAAACGTCAATGACAGGTTTGCAGTGTCATCGCCATTGACTATGCACACAGGAAATTTGTGCGACGTTTTGGCTAAAGAATGAGGAAGATGTACAAAATAGCTCAACTCCTCAAAACAACACAATTTTTTAAAACAAATATTGCTCGTACATATGGAACAGACAGTTTTTAGAACAGAAGAGCAAACGCGTTCAATGTAAGATTTGCGTGGTGAGATTGTTCACATCTCCTCGTACCGATCATTCATGCTTACTGTGTAATGGCTTCGTTGGTTAGTAACACCGGTGGTACTAACTAACTAACTAACCATCACGCCGTTTCCCCGCAGGGGTAGGCAGAGAGGACGGACCGCCAAACAACTCGATCTTGGCATACACTTCTTTGCTTCATTCACATTCATACAACGCCTCATACATTCTCTTCTGTTATTCCGACTTCTGACATGGCCCAACTCGAGTATTTGATTCACTTGATCGTGCCATGTCTTCGTCGGGGGTCCCCGGCTTCTTCTTCCATTCACATTCGCGTCATATATTCTCCTTACACTCCTTTCTTCGTTCATTCGCTCTACATGCCCAAACCATCTAAGCGTCCCTTTCTTAATCTTGCTCACTACGCTTACATCAGCCTTGCATCTTTACGAATCTCAACATTTTTCACACGATCATACACGGTTTTACCACACATTCGTCTCAGAGATCTCATTTCTACAGCATTCAGTCTACTTTCATCCTTCCTCTACCAGTTCCATGCCTCAATGCCATACATCAGGGTTGGTATCAGTACTCCATTGTGGACTGCTAGCTTCGCTTCTTTGGACAACTTTTTGTTTGCGCCAACCGCGTTCAGTCCTCCGTTAATGGAGTTTCCTGTATTCACCCTTCTTTCAATATCCCTATCAGTCTTTCCATCTCTCGTAAACATACTTCCCAAATACACAAACTCATCAACCTGCTCCAAGTATTCATCATTCACAACTATATAACACCGGTGGTAATACTTAACACGACATACGCCTGAGTTCTCCACTGTGTCCAGAGTTGTGATTAAATACCACTGTATGTTATTTATTAGCCACGGTGATTGAAGCTGCATTGCGTTGAGTAAATTCTGCGAGGAGGACCGCACGCCGTACACATAAAGTGGCCGGCTTTGAGGTTTATGGTAATTGAAAATCGAGAAAGCTATTGCATACTCGCCAAGGTTACAACTGTTACCTACGAGTAGTATGGATAATTCAATCCAAGCAGAATGGCAGCTGCTGGTATTTCTCAAAGCTACGTACCAAGCTCAAAAATTATGTTCGTATACTCCCTTTCCGTCTTGTCTTGAACTAGAAGACGAAGAGACATGCATATAAAATAATAAACTACATGTTATACAAAATAGGGGAATGAGGATGATCCTGAAATGTAATATCTTTACTAGAGTTAAAACTATGTTACAAAACTTAAATATGATGACAACTAAACAACATATAATATATAATACATTAACAATGATGTACAAGCTTAAAAATAACATGCTCCCTAAATATTTGCAAACTAATATTATGTATCATGAAAATATTCACAATTATCCTACGAGGAGTTGCCGAGACTTCAGGCTTCCCAAAACAAAACTTACGTGTACACAGAACAGCGTGTTTTATAAAGGGCAAAAAATTTATAATAACCTACCAAATTCCATAAAGGAAGCCTCAAGTCTTGGCACTTTCCGTAAAACATGTGCTATATACATAAAGAAAAATTTATGACTTGTATTTCTATTTGTACTAACTGTATTTCTTAAACCCTATTTTTTTATTAACTGTATTTCTTTTTTTTTTATTAACTGTATTCTTTCTGTTATAATTTTATGACTCTATTTATTTTATTATGTATCTTATATGTTTTTTATTACTAGATGTATGAAAATTTGCTTACATCTAAATAAAGCTACAAACAAACAAA